>ML682310.1:977253-1055671 GCA_007922195.1 Podocnemis expansa | reverse complement strand
CAGGGCCGGAGTTCAATGGTCGCAGGCTCCAGCCACGGTCACGCCAAACCATGCACAAAGCAGTAAATGCCCATTGAATTACATGAGGCAAGTTAAACTATTTTAATGCTAAACCATGCGATTTTTTCCCCCCCCAATTGTTTGCCCTCATTCATAAGCCCTAAGCACTGTACCTACACTGCCTAATGGCAACTCTGGCATGCCATGCACTATTGCAACGCTTGAGACCAGTAGTGCAGTTGTGGGCTACAGCAAGTACCTTTAGGAGCTGTCCTGGGGGGGGCCTGCAAGTTTGAGGACCCCCCTCCCCCCGCACACACACTTTAATGCAGTGACACAGTTGTACTGGCTGGCTAGCTTTAAAAAAAAGTTGCCCTTTGTGGCTAACCAGAAACTAGTGGACGCGGTCTTCGCACTTTTAGTCTTAGCAGGAGCCAACCTTAACACATGAAGTCAGTGGGTAATTTGGGCACTAGGCAGAGGCTCAGAAGCTCTCGTCATGAAGTGGCATTAACTCCTTAGGCCCAGCTGTGAAAGTGCTACTGCAGTCCTGGGGCTAATAGGGTAAATTATGCTTACCTACTGCAATTATTTATCTCACTCACTCTCAATGCCCTGAGGCAGTGTGCAGAAGCAGCAAGAGTCTGTTCCTAGGCTAGATGCTTTAGAAAGCCTCAGGCTAGCCCACTCCTGTTGGCTGTGTATGCCCCACCACACAGCTCCAGCACGTGTTCACCTGAGTAGGTTGTGACTAACAGGCCTCACTGTTAAGAATTAAATTATATCAGAGGTTTACCTTGAGTGCTCAAAACCACTGCTTGTTGAGTGGCCTCTGATACATTAGTTTTCATAGCTCTAGAAGCATTTTTTCCCCTGTTTTAAGCTTCCACAGTGCTCTGCAGTTCCTTAAGCTCTTCAGTTTCTGCTTTCCATGACTGCTACCCACCTCATGCAGTGTTTGAAAATTTATATCAAGGGCAGGCAGCCTGCAGGCCAAAGGGTTAGTAGGAGCACCTGTCTGTGCTCCCCGCCTAAGGCTGGAGCATGCCTTTCCTGCCTTGCAGCAGGTGGACCAACAAGAGTTTGACATACATAGGGAGTCCTGCAGTCCCATCCCATCCCCTTGTGAAGAGCAAGCCCACTGCTTCCCTCCCAGCTAGAGGGGTGGGGTAGCCATGTGCCAGGCTGGCCCTTCTTGCAGAGCCAGAACCAGTCAGATGCTGCCTCTTGGGTCCTAGTAGTGGAAGAATCCCTCTCCCTGTGTGCTCACTGCCGAGGAAAGAAAGTCCAGCCGGTCTTGGAACCAACAGCAAAAAATTGGATGGGGACTGTTGTATTGAAGTCTGCTGCTGCAAGAGGTTGAAAGACCTGCCTCCAGCTCTGAAGAAGTCAGGGTAGACCTGCATCCCTAGCACAGCTGCCCCTTACTGCTTGGGGCATGGTCACATCTGCCCTGCAGCAAAGAGACACACCAAGCCCACACCACCCTCTCTCCAACCCCCTGCCAGCCCTGGTACTGGGACACAGCTCCTGCCTGACACAAAGAGGCCTGAAAAGGAGGCCAAAGTGTGGACTTAGGCCCAGAAATCCTCATTCCAACCCTTCCTTCTGCCTCTGGGCCCAACACAGCAGCAGCGCTGCCACCCCACTGGGGGGCTCTAACCCCTTTCTGAGGGAAGGGGAGCTGGCCCCTCCCCCCTCTGAGCTCCACCCCTGTCCTGCTATGAGTGTCCAGACATCACAGGGGTCTCAAACTCAAAATCACCATGAGGGCCACACTACTGAAACCTCTTCATACAACGATATTGCAAATATCAGTAACAAATGTGTTGCTGTGGGCCACAGGAAGCAATGTTAGTGGCTGCAGGTTTGAGACCCCTGCTATAGTCAAAATGAAAGTGAAGAGAGTAACAGATCCGCCACAAACTCAATTAACTTTAAGAAACTGTACTGCAAAAAACCTAGTACTGATTTTTCCATTCAAGCTGGAGGTATCAGGAAGACAGTAAGTAAACACTTTACATTGTGCATTATCAACACCTCCTCTAAGCTGTGCAAAATAGCATGAAAAAATTCAATACACAAATTTTCTGCACCCACAGCCTATGAAAAATTAGAGGGAAGATTGATCAGTTATTTGAGAAATTCTAAGCATCACTGTGGGACACAGGCAATAACTTTAAAGCCACATGTGCCCCATAAGCCATGAGTTTGAGACCCCCGATATATCATGTTCCAAAGGGGTAGCTGTGTTAGTCTAATTTAGCAAAAACAAGGAGTCAGGACACAGCCCATGACCCTCTGGCCAGAAATATTGCCCGCCCTGGCTGTAATCAAGACTTAAGTAATTTAACTTTTTCCCCCCATGTTAGCTTCTGTTCCTATCATTTTCATTAAAGTTAATGTCCTGTTGCTACTTAATGTTTCTATGCTTATGTTCATCTTTTTCCTTAGTTATTTGACCTGTTTTTCTTTTTTTTTTTTTTTTTGTAGGAGTCAGTTTGGTCATTGAAGGTCTTCTGAGTCAAACCAAGGTTCTTTCTTGCCTGTCTTTTCCCTGGTAGACTAGTTTGCCTTTGCTGTCTGAGAAACAGCTACCTCTTGAACCGTTTCCACCTGCCCCTGGTTCAGGGGATCCTAGATACCAACACCTCAGACTGTCTTCTTAATGGGCTGTTTTCCCTCCTAACTTTTTGGTTATGATCACTTTCACCCAAGCTGCCTTGCACTGTCATTTGTCAACACCACAGCTAGAACAAACCTATTCCTTCAGTTTTCTCCACAGCTAGAACAAACCTATTCCTTCAGTTTTCTCTCAAATTAAAAAAAAAAAACCCCAAAACAAATACTGTCCAGCATGTTCTTGGAATATTAGACCAATAGTTTTCAAACCTCCCCCCCAAGACTGAGCTGAAAAAATTATTTATCCATGTGACCAAACAATGATGTCTTTGAGCAATGACTTCCAGTCTCTTTTGGCAGCAGAAGAGGGTGCTGGGCTCCAGTCCTAAGTGTGGTAACCACTATTAGATGATCCAAGCTCAACTGTGTCATTTTGGAGGTACATCTGTAGGTAGCAGAAGTCCCCCTTCATCACCAAGTCCTGTGCTTTGGATGATTTGTTAGTTTGATGCCAACTGTGTCAGGTATTTTAGTATCTTACTCCCCCTCTGTCTGCAGACAATGATTGCTTTGATTGCCCCCTGCCTCCCCCATTCCCTTCTTGCACCCCCTACAGCCCTAGTTTAAAGCTCTCCTCCCAAGCCTAGCCATCATTTATCCACATATGCTAGTCCCCTTCAATAGGAGGACCTCAGCTCTGCTTAACTGGCCCTCTTCCCATAGCACCATCCTGTGGTCAATGAAGCTGATGCCCTCCCAGCAACACCATCCTTGTATTCCCCTCCAATTTCTGGGGCCATACCCTTAAGCAGCAGGATGTCAGAGAACATCCGTTATGGTCATGTTTCATCTACCTGGATCCTACCTTGCAGTATTGTTAGTGCCTACATGGATAAGCAACATGGGACAGCAATCAGCCAGATAATCCTTGAATGAGAAGACATTAGAGCCTATGTCTCAGTTAGGCAGAATTACATCAAATTAAGTCCATTGAACTAAGTTCCAGATTTGAGACTGAGTCAACCCCTTTTTATCCAAAGCCTTTTGTAAAAAAAAAAAAAAAGAGCATTAGCCAGTCTTGAGAGTTAAGTCTTTGGGGTAGACACTATGTTATAGGGCAGTGGTTTTCAAACATTTTCTTGGGACCCAGTTGAAAAAAAAAAGGTTGCTTATGCCCACAACCAACAATTATCTTTGAGGCACACAATCCAGTCTTTTGATGGCAGCAGCAGGGGGTGCTGTAACTCAGAAAACCACTGTTATAGGGTAGAACTGCTGCTTCCTTATAGAGGAAGCAGCATAACATCAGCAGGTAGCACCTCTAAACAACTTTTTGCTGCAACTGTGCAGAAGTTATTTTAAAAGTCTAACCAGCATATAGAAAGTTAAAGATGTGCATATATTTTTATAAAGTTAATCCACTGCTTACCTTAAATGAATACAGCAAAATTAGTCATTTATGTAAAAGAAACATTACAAATAAGTGTGCAAAACAAATTCAGTGATTAAATACACATAAAAGCAACATGCAAACGTGACATCAAAATCTGCATAAAAGTTAGTCCTTAATCCATTTTATTACATGACACTAAAGAAACTTGCCAAATTTAGATAATTTGCAGCTAAATCTCAAGAGTGAACTGACTTCAACTTTGAAGCATTTGTGAAATTAAAGCTGAGGCATCTTATGACTATTCAATTTATACCTCAATTAGTGCTAAGAATTGAGAGCTTATGTTTTACCATTTTTCTTTAAAAATAAGCATGTGCCTTATTCACACCCCTCCCTCCCCCATCAATGACAGAGTTGCTGAAATGGCAGGGGAAGAAGGGTGGAAATGGATGGAAGTTAGTTTACAGCTGTTTGGTGTGTCTTATCTTAGTGCCTCTAGGCAAATACCATTCCATTTAGAAGAGTATGCAACACTTTGCAGACTGAGTCATTACAGGAAGGTGCATTTCACATCATCTACTTTAGACTGCACTAAGTGGCCTGACAAGGCTTCTGGTTGAAGCACAAAGCTAGCTGATAGTGTAGAAGTAATCCAATGTAACTGTTAATTCACCTTTTAAATCTGGAATGGTTGTGTTTCATTGCAGAATAAGCCTCCCCTTCAAACGTCACCTTCATTTGCAATTTACTTCATATGCTGAGTAGTGGTTAATTACAGCAGCACCACCTAAATGTGCCTTTGTGTCTAATATATACAGTTTGGCACTGCTGAAAGTTATATTAGTGCTGATAGTTAATTCAACTTAACCAAGAATGTGTGTTCACGACTGACTATCAATCTATGGCCACAGGACAACTGCACCACCCTCCAGCACAGAGGACAAGTGCAGTTCAGACTGGGTTTATTAGAGCCACCTGCATTATTTCTTCCCTTCTGCCCATTAAGAGGTTTGAAAAGGGAAATATATTCCTCCTGGTCCTAAGGCAAGCTGCTGGTATAACTTCTAGTTACCTAGTATTTACAGTCTTTCCTGCCCCACACAGGTTCAGGGGAAATGGTTAATTTTAGGGATTGCATTACATCTCTTTTCCTGAAGTTTATACTAAAACATCTCAGATGTGTGTGTGGCAGGCACTCAGTTGCACTCTGATTTCACAGTTTAACTAAAGAGAATACCCTGTAGGCACAAGCTGTGAAAAGCCACTTCTTGAAGATTGAGGAGTTGACAGAAATCCAATTTTTTCTCTCTCATATTGAAGAAACAGCAAGTGACTTTAACATAGGTAGAAGTCCTCTACATCAGAACTTGCTCTGCTCATGTTGGGCCAGGCTTCCCAATGAGGTCTGTTACACATCTTGATCAGTACTGGACATAGGTACCCAGTCCTTCTAAAGAAGCAGAATCATCAAGGCAGTACTTTGACCCAAACACTTACTTCCTCAGGTTAGTCAAAGCTTGTCATCAGTCATTTCTAGAAACTGAGCATAGACATCCCTTGAGCATTCCCCTTTTTGGTTGAATAAGAATTTGTAGTAGCTACCATCTGCACATATTGCTGAAACAAAAAAGACAGACATTAAAGTCTTGCAGCCTAAAAAGCGTGAGTTAGCTCTAGTACATTACTTCACTGCACATCCTGAAATAAACTCTGTTCTCAACCTAGCAGGTTTCTGCTAAATGGCAATGAGTGCAAGGAGACTGAAGTAACAGTATTTGGCTGTTTGCTCAAAGCCCACATCGCTGATCACACATACCTTAGTTCTGATTAACAGCTCCCTCTGCCAGGTGGAGAGCCCAGCCTACTGTGAAGGCCTGTTTGCCCACTTTTCCAGGCTGAGAGTGTGGACAGCATTGTCACCCATGATTCCTCCTCCATAATTAAAAATACATTGACAGGCTCCACTGTCTTGTCTAGTCAGTCATTCTCTTCAGGATTTTAAGAAGCTCTCAGAGCTAAGAAACTGGTTACTCATGGAAGAGCTTGCCAGGGCTTGCTTTTCAGAGAGAAGTGTGTAGGCCGTCTAGATGACTTACCTATGACAGCATTTGGCTCTGTTCCAAAGGCACAAATGCATGGAGAGCCTGAGGGAACCTGAAATTTGGAAAAACTCCATTTGGAACTGAAGTATTTGGGGAGGAAGCTGGCTGAGGCCAAACTGAAAGAAAGAAAAAATAATATCCATCACCATTATGCTGATGCTGCCTCTGTTTAGTACAGAGCCAAAGACAGACCTCTCTACGCCAGCAGAATGTGTCCCCCCAAAAAGTAATATCAAACTCTAAGATTCACTAGTGACTTCACTATTGCTACAAATTTTCTTTTGAAGGCACTTATGCGCTAGTGGAGCTTTAGGTGGCAGTACAAAGGCCTACAAGATATAGATACCTTGGGCTTATCATCCTTCTCTTTTATTCATATGACATACCCAATGATTATCAGTGACTGAGTTTTTGTCTCATTAAATTGACACAACTGGGGGGAAAAAAGGAGCATCATTTCAAAATACCTTGAGGCATGGGTGGAACATCTGACTAAACACATACTAGCAAGACTGTTTAAAACCTACAATTAAAGAGAGGGTCTCACACTGACAGGCTACAGAATGAACAGAAGCTTACCTCGACTGCTTGTTCCTTTTGGGGTCTTCTGCAGCAAAAATATGCACTGTGCCATGGTCACTAGATACACAAATTAGGGAAGCATCCTGATTGAAATTAATGCTGTAAAAAAAATTTAATAATAATTGCAACAGATTTTTAACTTGTTTTCATGCACCACAGTAGCTTCATCTGTAAGACATATATGCATTGTATTTAACCTAGTGTTTGGCCGCTAGAAAAAAGAAACACTAATTAGGCCTAAATGAGGTTGTTCATTAAATCTGAATTTTTCAAAAGGGACAAAAAGGAAGTTAAGCTTATCCCTTGGCCACAGAGAACCACAGGAAAGATTTTTCAGTCTCTGTCCAAACATATACCAGACCCATCAGAGTACACAGAAAGTCATTACTTTACAAAAAAAGGGAAAACAAAATTAAGCTAACCAGTAGATATTAGCTGCTTGTGAACCTCTTCGTAGCTCCTGGATTAAATGTCCTGATGAAGTATCAAATATTCTTATGAGGGTTCCCTTGAAAAGTAATGAAACATTTTATTAATAAAAATGGAAGAAACAGTTAACTATCCTGTATTCATAACATATTGCAAGCACATCCCATGGAATCCCCAACATCCTGAAACACTAGCATCCTGCTAAGCATGTCAGAGCTTAACTGATTTGTATGTGGATTACTTTTATCCCATTATGAACCAGGAGGAACTCAAAAAGGTCCCCCCCCCTTTTTTTTTTTTATTATATATAAAGGCTGACATTACGGAAGTTGTCTCATACCACTGGTGTCTATTTGGCCTGGGGCTGTATCTGCAGTGTCAGTGGGACTCTTTAGTACTGTATAGCTGACAAATTAACATTCCAAAAAGATCCAGTAACATTTCCAACAGGCTATATAAACATTCCAACCAGTGTGTCTCATTCATTCAGCCGTCCTCTGCTTCTCTTCCACACTCCCCCTTTCCCCAGCAGTGAGCATCAGTGGGGAGGGCAGGATGTGACTAGCAATGATGGGAGAGGGGGCACATGACCCAGGAAGAAGAGGGAGATGAGCAGTAAGTGACATCAGGGAGGACGTTGGGCCAGGCCTGTGGTGGAGTGTGGGCAGGGCCACAAGTGGAAAAAGCCTGGGCCCTTTCAAACTGCCAGGCCCCTGGGCATTTGCTTCCTTTCTCCTCCAGTCTGTAGGCCTGCATTCAGAACTCAGCTATGCCAGTCACTATTCTACACGTCTCAGTTAAACTTAAGAGCAGTCAACATGAAGCAGGATAACCCACAAGTTTTGTTTAATGTGTTAGAGAATCTTCTGGAAGGATTCCAGTACTGTTGTGCAAGCTAGTGGTTTTCATACCAGCTAGCATCAGGAAACCTCCACTGAACTAGCACATTTCAGCAAACCCAGCAAGAAAGCAAACTGCACTTCCTCAGAATACTGTATGCATATAATTAATGTCATATTTCAACTGGTCTGATACTTGAGACCAACACATGTACAACAAAGATGAACTAGTGCTAGTTGTCTCTTTCTAAAGTACCCATTTTGTCGGATGGAAGTCTAGTAAGAACGGAGTTCCAGCCCATTTACTGCATGCATTTATTTCTGATCTCTCACATCAGTGAAGGATAGATTAACTTGATAAAGGGAGGCTAACTTCGTAAATACAATCCTTCAGACCAGGCTTATAGGACATGCTCCATAGTCAGTGTAGTTTGAAATGGTTGCCCACCTCATCCGTCATTAATGACAGTGCTCAAGGTATCTTCTGACCTCAGCTACTTAAAGGTTATTAGAAGCTGTGCTGTAGGCCTGGAGGAGACAAGTCCACCCTGGTCCACAGTCAATCGTTACTATTTTCTCACGCTGTATCCCTTTGGCTTTTCACAGTAATTCTCAGGGTTGGATTTTAATAATGATTTAGGAATGTGTTACGGCTTTTTTTTTTTTTTTTTTTTAAAGCAATTGGCACTACAGGATGGTCATTAATACAGCCAAAAAGATGCTAAAAGGACAGTGATATGATTACAACTTGGGTTCAAGAGCTTATTTCAGTTAAAGGATAGGAGGACAGATAGCAAAGAATACAACTAGGATTTGGCTTTTCATTTCTTCTGTTTCTCTAAAAATGTAGCTCACCAGCTGATTGTGCTTAGTCTGCCTGCCTTCTCCACGTGTGGCCTCTTGTTAAGCACGCTGCCTTTGCTCTTCAAAATGGCAGAGGAGATACAAGTAAGGAGCAGTACAATCCACAAATGGGAGCAAACATGGAAATATGTCTGAAAAGCATGCAGCCAGAGTGTTGAAGAACAGAAACTTGAGGCTGGGATCCCAGGTCTGTAGGAGCCTACATGTCAAATCTGAGTGTCTAAGTGAATTTGGAGCACTGAGATCAGACTTGAAAATCCCATCCCTAAGATGCCTCACTACAGATCTAGGACCCTAACTTTAAGAACTTAAAGTGTTGTCCATGTGCAGTTAGAACTAAATCATGCCATCTGCTGAAAAAGACATCCCTTGACATCAGCAACAGGTGACTAGTCCAAGGAAAGTCTTCCATCCTCCTCCTATACTGGCTAACTTCAGAGAGCTTTTGAGGTTCAACTGTTTTAAGAGCACAAGTTCTATTGACTTTCAGTAGGAATTGTTCTAAATCATTTTTGGAAGTCCCCAGTCAAAAAACAACATAAAGGATGCAATTAGCTGTTATCTAGGAAAGTTATTCTGATTGTGGTACTGATACTGAAAACAGGCTGGCTGAAGACATTTATATTCCTCCAGTTCTAGGTGTTAAAGGTTTTACAATCAATGTGTCTGTGCTCAAGAGCATCATTCCTTGTGCCACACCAATGAAAATCCACTGGTATCTATATGGCAGTAATTTTTAAATTATGCTGTTGCCAAGGATCTGATAGATTTGAAAAAAATCTTTTTCGAGCAATGCATAAGATTGGAAAACATTCTCCTATATTTCGATATGCAGCTCATGTACATTCCTGGTTCTGAAGCTTAAAAAAAAAAAAAATCAAGTCCAAGCTGAACTCAAGCCAGCGAAGACTATAGATGGTACAGCACTCGACAGACCTGTACAGTTTCCTCCCTTCCAGAAGTGAGCTTATCAGTCACTAGTTTGACCATGTAACAAATTAGACAGTTATACTGGGGTTAGGGGGAAAAGAAATACCACAAACTACAGGTTTGTGTGTCCATGTACAAGAGAGGCAGGGACAGCAGAAGACAGTTTTCTGATGCTTTAGGCTCTGGAAAATGGTCTTTTAGTAATCCCATATTCTTTCAAAGCAGATTAAGAGTCTATTGTAGCAAACAAAGTCTGTTCTTGATTCAAACGAGCCAAAAAACTCATGAATCTGAGCAAGTCCACAGAGTTACTGAGCAAATCCATAAAGTTAATCATCTCAGCCCTGAGCCACTACAGTCATGTCAGATCTCCAGAAAGTATCCAGATTTGGTTAGAAAGCAAGAGAAAAATTCCACATGCACCTAAGTTTCATTAACTAGGTTCCTCAAGGCTTACTATCCCAGCAGTTACAGCGTCAAAGTATTTGTGCAACTAAGCTTAGAACCATATGGCTGTGTTTATAAATATAGACACAGATAATAGAACATCTGAATACTTGCTTACTTTTTCTGATGCTGTTGCAATTCTTGTTCCCTGCAGGTTTAAAGCTATGCAGCTCAAGACTCCTTCATGAGCTGGTATGTCTACGGGAGGTTTTTCTGTATTAGCCAGATCCACTATTTGCACACGTCCAGTGTGTGCGCCAGGGAATGCAAGAAGGGAATTATTACTATTTGGACAAAGGACACAGAGACCTAAAAACAAAAATTGAGGGGGGGGAAAAAAAAGTATTTTATTTGCCAAAGCTTTCAAAAAAACATTACCTAAAATATAGAGCAATAATTTTAACACAGAAATCCTAAATTCACATCTCAAGTTATTAGAAAAACAGTTCAAGTTTGCTACATAGACTGAAGTTTCTAATATCTCAACATATACTGCAATATTAAGTGGAGTACATATTACAAGCAATATTTTTCTTTTTTGCTAAAAAGGAGCATAGTGGATTAAAATGATCTCTGGGACTGCAGTTCAGCCCACAGTACAATCAAAAACAGCCGATGTTCTGTCTAAAATTCTGGACATTTTCACCAAGTAGCTTTACAAGTCTGATTTATCAGCTACTGTAAGGTGGCCAAAAGACTAAACGAAGTCTCAAGAAAACAGTGCTTTGCCAAAATTTAAAAAAACAGTCCAACAAGAAATATTTTTAGCACAAGACTGAAGTTGGTGGGGCAGAATGACAGTTGCTCTCACACACACAACCCACCACACCAGTTAGCTTCACTGAGAATGGGGGGGGTCAGAGAGAGAATTAGATACAAGACTGAGATGCCACAACTTACTGGACATACCTTCCTTTCAACTCCTCAGACTTACAGCTAACACCTGTTCACCGGAATGGAACTTACACTTATGTTCTGAATTTGGTCAGTTAAATCCTAACAAGCTAGTGCAAGTCACACCAAAGGGGCAGAATTGCCTTCTGTGACAGGAAAAAACCAACCAGAAGGTGTAACAAGGATGAAGTTAAGACGACATCTAAGTTAGACCTTCTGGCTTCTTGGCCTTTAAAGTCAGTGTAATATCCATGCAATTACATCACATCACCTTGCACACTTGGACAGGGCTATGTGCATACATGCTCAATGAGATGATGAGCCACCTCGTATTTATATAGCATGAGCCACACTTGGGTCCTTAATCTGAAAAGCTCAGCAGTGATTTAAGAGCACTTAGCGCTAAAACACTGAGGAGTATGTAGAGTGACTAAAAATACCTTTTTGTTAGACAGGCCAAAAGGACTGGTAAATAAGTCCCGTCTTCTTAGTAAAGACAAGGTAGGTGAGGCTATTGAACCAATATCTCTTGCTGAGAAAGTTTTTGAGCTACACAGAACTCTTCTTCAGGTCTGGGAAATATACTCTGGGTCACAAATAAATATGGGTTGAAAATATTCCTTAGCAGAAGTAACTAACCTTGAATGGTACCTCTATTCAGCCGATGTATTTTAATTGTCAAGCATAGTTATGAGTTTAAGATCCCAGGGACATCTTTTGTTGGTGTTGTGAATGTTTTCTTTGAGAAGGAGGACTGAAGGATCAGATAGTGAGGAATCACTTTGTGAAAAGTTCCAAAGAGGCAGCTGTGTTAGTCTAGTTCAGTAAAAAAAGACAGAACAACGAGTCTTGTGGCACTAAAGACTAACTTATTTTTGCATGAGCTTTAGTGGGAGAAAAATCCCACTTCAGATGCTCTGAAGATGGGGGAAACTTACAGAATGGGAAGAAATAAATGCAGGGCAGTATAAGTCATGGGAACTGGTCACACTAACAGCAAATCAAAACAGTTGTAAATACTCAAGCACTGGGACACAGCATACGGATGAAGATGAGGTCAAATCACCTGTTGTAGTGAGAGAAAAATCCAAATGTCCCTATTAAGTCCTGAGGCTACACGCCCCTGTATTTATCTCTTCTCATTCTGTTAGTCTTTAAGTGCCACAGGACTCCTTGTTCATTTTACTGTTCCACAATGTGACCTGCTGCTGTCTTTTTAGTAAGCATTATCCTTGATCATGAGCAACCCATGTTAGGAACAACCACCATTGCAGAACACACAGATCTATAACTTAACAAGTACTGTATGGAAAATGGTAGCAGCATCTTACTTCAGCAAGCCAAGTCCACAGATGATAAAATGTGGAGTACGTGTTAAATTTTATTTCACAAGTCTTCATATGTTACCAGTTTGAAACAAATATACTCACAAGGGAAAAGTCATTGTTAAAATGAAATGAAAGAAATTGAAGATGAACAATAAAGCAAGGAGTTTGAACTAGACAAGTCACATAATGGTAAAATGCAAGAGACTCAAAAAGGGAAAAAAAAAGTAACAAGGACCAAAAAGAGCTACTACGCTGCCCCACATTACGTACATCACTAACCTTTAGGGTTGTAGCAGGTTTCAAAGACATGTAACTGGTGGGGATTGTGCGTGAATGTGAAAACTTTAATCATGGAGTCCAAAACTACCACAATTCTGAAACAGACAAAAACAAAACCCTTACATCTTCTCAACGAAGGGCACGGACACCCATGCACCCTCCCACCACCACTATTCTTAGTGCTGCAGAGTTATTTTCATCGTACAGTGCCTTAAACATACTTCATTAATGAGGTCCTTACACTCTTCCCTCCCAGCCAGCAGTAACTGCACTTCCTACATAACCACTTTAACCCACAGCCAGAACAATTAAGACAGTTGAAGCAGATGGGTTCCAGCTGGTCACAAATTCAAGCAGTTTCCTGCTACTGACCAACAGTAAGTCCTGTAATATTCTTCAGTACATGGCAAGGCAGAAAGTGTCAGTTCTAAAAAGCCAACCTATTTGAAATTTCATCCACTCACCCTTAAGACAAAAAAAACCTTGCCCCCAAGCCTCATTTTACGTGGACTGACAGATGCTTTCAAGAGTATTCACCCATAAACAGCTGAGAATATCTATAAACAGCTGTATACATACCAGACAAACACCTGTACATGGAATAAATTTTTAGTCAGACTTACCTATCTCTTCTCAATTTAACTGCTTTGACTTCTGTTGAAAATTCTATTTCAATAACAGTCTTCTTTTTCAGATCATCCCAGATCATCACTAAAATTGTGGAGAGATCCCATCAGAACAGCTATAATCTTTCATTTTAGATATCTAGACCTTTTGGACACAATCTCTTCCAAACTGGAAAGCACTTATAAAAAGTTTGATCAAGTTACGGGAAAAAGATATTTGTTGAACACTGGTCCCAGTTTTGTATTTAACCTGGTTTACAGCAGTTGGATGGCTGTGGGCCCCCCCCCCCCAAGAAGTAAAGAATTAAGCCAGAAGCATAATTGTCAGAAGCTATTACTATTACCATAATACTTAAGTCTCAAGTGTTTCCAGAGTGCTTTACCAACTCTGTAGGATCACAAAAAACCCACACATACTTTACTTATCTTTGAAGTGCAACCAACTCTATAGTGGAGAGCAAACCAACTGCAAATATACTTTAGGATAGGAAGGGAATGCAACCACCTGAAGCCATGGAGAGGTTTTATGTAGCTAGAAGTTAATTACAGAAGTAAAATACAACTAAGACACTCGGGCAAAAATGACAAGTGATCAAGAACCACATTGTAAACACTACCTAAAAACAATCCCACCTCCAGTTCTCCAATAAATTCTAAAAACCAGTGAAATGATTCAATATGTACTGAAAGAATCACATGCACTGAATCAAACCACTTACTATATCACCATGTGTTTTGTTTGGAGGTCTCATCAACAAATTAACTGAATCACAGCTGCTTAGCTTGCTAGCTAAGTGGGTGGTATAGCTGCAGAATACAATACGAAGGCTGACACTTCAAAAGGAAAAATTAAGACATGGGAATTGAATGACTTGGCTGACAAGACAGTCTTTCACTTTCAATTCAACTGCATGGAGAAGCTGTATCAATGTTGATGGTTTTGATCAAATTAGAGGTATATGAATACAAATATCTGAAGCTGCAGCAATTTGAGCTTTCACTATCTTGACATTGTCAACAATAAATAAGTTTAACTTCACACTAAAATGGACACCACCTTATAATTTAGCTCTCCAAGCAGGCTAGCACCACTGACTTGATAACAAAGGGGTGGTTTGGAAAGACCAACAAAATTATATACTGATCTTTCAGTCTCTGCATGTCAGACCAAGTCCTCCAGTTCAGAAAGCCCTGATTACAGTGAGGAGGCTTAATTTATAGTTTGGTTTGTCAAGTTCTAAACATGTAAGACAATACCAATGCTGAATACAAGTACAGCTTACAGGAAAGTTTCCAGTATTGTCATGGTTAAAAATTAAAAATAGAACCATTACTGCAAGAAGTCTGAAGATTTCTCATAGATTCTACAATTGGAATGGAACAATATGATCATCTAGTCTGACCTACTGCACAATGCAGGCCACAAAACTTCACCCACCCATTCCTGTAATTAATAACTCAGTCACAGTTAAAGTCCTGAAACCATGGTTTAAAGGAGGGGTAAGCAACCCTCAGCACACGTGCTAACAGTGGCACAAGAGCCCATTTGGAGTGGCACACAGCACCCTCTGCAATGCCACAGAAATTGAGACTTCTGCCACTGAAAGCCACTCTGGACAGCTTCTTTCAAGGGCAGCTGGAGTGCAGAGGTCCCCACCATGCTTGTGCTCCAGGCATGGTGTGGAAAGAAGATGCCTGGAACAGCATGTCTCCATGGTGTGCAGCCACCAAGAAGCCACTCTGGCGGGATTCTTTCCACAGCATGCTCCAGGCAGCTTCTTTCCATGGCATCCCAGGGGACCCCTGTCCCCAGGCATACTGCCAAGGGATGACACTCCAGACAGCTTCTTTCCATGAGCAGATCCTTTCAGTGGCATGTCAGGAAAGCGCCCTCATCTCTGCCCACCACCAAATTTTCAGACAGCCGCCACTTGTACTTCTCCAGAGGGAGCCACTGGCACCGGCTAACAGTCAAGGAGGAGGGGCCAGCACAGGGCTCAGCAAAAGGTTGCTCACCCTTGGTTTAAAGACTTCAAAGTACAGAAAATCCATCAACAAGTGATCTGTGCCCCATACTACAGAGGGAGGTGAAAAACCAAGAGCCTTTGCTAATCAGCCGTGGGGGAAAATTCTTTCCTGACTCCAAATACGGGGATCCCTTTAACCCTGGGTATATGGGCAAGACTCACTAGCCAGACACCCAAGAAAGAATTCTCTGTAGTAACTCAGAACTCAGCCTCACATCCCATCTCAGACCACCTGTAGTCAGAAAAAAAATCAGTCTATTGTCAAACATGACCATCCCCTCCATGTAATTTACAGTGCAGGTTTGAAGACAGCTACATAATTTTTGTCCCCACAGCACATGTTGGAAGGCTATTCCAGAAGTTCACTCCTCTGACAGTTGGAAACCTATGTCTAATTTTAAGTCTAAATTTCCTGATGGACAGTCTACATCCATTTCTTGTGTCCCCACTGATGGTGAACTCAAATTCCCCTCCCTCCCTGCTATTTATCCCTATGGTGTTTTTATAGAGAGCAATCATATTGTCCCTCACCTTTCTTTTGAGGAGACTAAGCAAATCAAATTCTAAGTCTCCTCTTATAAAGGTAGGCTCTCCATTCCATGGGTCATCCTTGTAGCCCTTCTCTGCACCTGTTCTAGTTTGAGTTCATCTTTTTAAACATGGGGGATGTTCGTAAACGTTTCTCCCTTCACCCCAAACCCCTCTGACACAGAGGTTTTAAATTCTTAAAAATCTATTAGAAATTCCAGCAAATTTAAAAATCACTTGCCAGGTGTGCAACTTTGTCAGACTCCCATTCTGTTTTTGCATGACTGATTTTTTTGTTGGCATGAAGCACTGAGTGATGGTGAAATTTCACCATCACCAATACAAGCATTCATGGAAGTTATATTTTACACATACTAGCATTTGCATTGACAGAACTTGTTAACTCTGTCAGTCAGTCAACAGAGGTGACATTACTGATATATAAATACGTATCAACTAAAATCAACAATTTGAATGTCAAATATTAATTTGCAGGAACTGTTAACAAGCCATAATTAAATTCACAAGTAGTATGTGAATACTTTTGGATAATTACTAAAATTTGAGGAAGTTATGATTCATGAACATTCCTGAAGCTAAATTCAGACAAGGTATTTGCTCACATATTATTCTCCAATAGAATGATATACAGTCCTCAGTGATTCAGGAGCCAAATTAGGAATCAACACTACATAAGAGCCACAGCAGTGTGGATTCATTATTTCATTTACTACAGATTAAACATTTGCCATCATACTGTTCAAATATGAGTTTATATAATTTTATTCTCACAGGAAAACAACTAAGTATTATTTTATTAGCTATAACTGAAACAGCAAAAGTACCCTAACTGGTTATTAATAAAGTTATATTGCTTTAACATACTGCAGGAGCAGACAAAAATTGTCTCATAGCTAGGTGCCACCAATTTTACTTTTGGTTGCCAGAGGACACTCCTTCATTACATGTCTGCAGTGGAGCTAGGCAACAGGCTACTAGAATTGGTCACCACAGTGACCAGAAACATAAGATTGATCAAGGCCTGATACACTGTAAAGAGCCACACAAGATGCATTAAAGAGCCACTTGTGGCTAATGAGCCTCAGTCTGAGTATTACTGTTCCGGCAACTCTTGGGAAAGAGAGCTGTTTCAATACAGTTCCCAATGAAAAGGTGCTGGTAGTCTCAGCACATAAATCAAAGACTGAGACTGAACTTTTACTATCACATATAGAGGCTGTTCTCCCAAATTAAGTGATGCCCCAAAAGGGAGTAGTATGCTGGCAGCCTGTGCTGCCACTGAGCTGTGCTTAAAAGAGGATTTCAATCAGTCGGGCACCCTTTCATGATCTACACATTAAACATGGTGACATCCAAATGCCTATGATAAGCCTGCCTTCTACTAGGCGCTTCTAAGACATGGGGCCCATATAGTCTGATTCACTGTGGAATAAACAAGGGACTCTTGCAACATTCAGCAGTTATATTTCCATGTCAGTTTAGCATTGCTTTACTGTTTCTCTAGGCACTATCAAATTTTGTTTTGAGATGCTGTTGAAACTAAAGTAAATTAAGTATTACCTAGGGCAGTTTCTGCCCACTCCATGGGAACAGAATTCTCTAGCATCTCAAGGAAGCGAAGGAGTAGTTAGTGGACAGCGCACAAAGTCAGGGGAACAAGAGCTGCAGTCTTCCAGAGAAGTGCCACAGAATGGCTTGTTGAAAGACCCAAGGGATACAAGGCTGTATTCTAAAAAGGATCATATTGATGTGGAAAGCTAAAAGACTAATACGAACATCTCACCTCCCCACCTTCATATATGTCACATACACCAAACAGTAACTAGTTTTTTGAATTTAAAGTCAAGGTGGTAGTGACCCAAAGAATCTAGTTACTATTCTTAATCCTTCATAGGTTTCTTTACAGTTTATTTTCAACACAATTCTTACAAAGTGGGAGCAAGTCGTTCACCAAATAAAATGACGACAAGCAAGCCACAGGCATTCCAGAGCGAGCCTGACAGAAATACAGATGTACTGCAGCCTGTGATCAAATTCAGCCCCAACAGGCACAATTCCCATTGACTTAAGAGGAAGGTGCATCTCATTCAACTCACAAAGTTAACCATGTTAGTCTAGTCCAGCAAAAAACAAACAAGGAGTCTGGGGGCACTTTTAAAGACTAAAATTTATTTATCACATAAATAAATCTGTTAGTCTTTAAAAGTGCCACCAGACTCCTTGTTTTTCATTCAGCTTAAACATTCAAAATTTATGGGAGGTAAACAGCAATACATGAAGATAATATCCAGACTTGCATGATTCTATAAAATCTAATTTAAGGTTTTTCTTGTTGGACACAGATGCCAGAAAACACCTTTATCAATCTATTCCTTGGTACTCAATACTGTACCTTTATTAGGTGGGTATTTTGGCTTTTTTCCTCCACCAACTAATGCTAAATAGTTGCACCGAAACAACATTTCAACATGGCCCACGCCTCCTTCTAGAAATTCTGTAAAACAAAAAGGAAATTTGTAAACATCATCTGCACTTCATTTCACAGCAGAATAGGTTTAAGACAGCACTGGATCATCATCTTTGTAGAAAGTGTTACAGTTTCAGTATTTACTAGAGAAGTGCAAAATATGGCTGAGCCAAGCCCATATTAAAAAGCCATTTGCCTTTCACTGCAATGTCACAAGAAAATGCTTCAGTAAATAACTAAGGCTACCCTCAGTTATCTATACTATGGAAAGATGCTGTGTGGAGATCTCTTTTCCCCAGGGGGATAACAGGAAAGTCAGAAGAAGAGTAATTAACAGGAAATTTTAACAGCTTTTTTAGCTGAGACCACTCGCTCCTTTTAAACCAGGTGATTGTCTCACTTAGATACTTGGAAACCAGAATGATAGTGCTGCCTATGTTTAATGTGAAGGTATGACAGCTACTATACTTGAGGGCAGTGTGAAAACCATTTTGCATTATATGCAATTCAAATTTATAAACAGATGTGAAGGACATTATGCCACAAACAAGACCTTCAGTGCAGGAGGTTTGGGAGAGATGTCTCCTTTGGAAGTCTCAACCAGAAGATGAATGAGAAGCAGACAGCCAGGTTTCAGAGAAAGGGAGGAAATGGAGTTTAAGACATTAGGTCATAGATGACAATAAGCTTGCTGAAGGCAGAGCTGAAATTCTAGAGGACTCAGAAAAAGAAGTGGAAATCAGAAGGAGTAAGTGTAGGACAGATGAGAGAATGTAGAGCCTGAGAGATGGGAAGTGAGAAAGGAGTGATAGGAGTATGGGTATACTTACACAGATGAAATTAAGATAGATGTCACTAGCTGGGAGGAGCTCCATCCTTCTTAGGGCAACTAAAGGATGTTTAGACTGGAACCAGATACATCTGCACTACTTAAAGTTAAAAGAGCATGCTTAAGAAAGATGACTGGAAAAAGCAGTGAGGCTGTTAGGAAACCTGTGTCTCACTGGCAAATAGTTGCAGGGGAGCAGGGCTTATACCTGAAGTACAGAAAAACACTCCTCTCAGAACTGATGGCTCCCTCCACCATTCCAAAGGGTTTTTACTAAAGTTGTCAGTTTTATTCTAGCCATTTTTTTTACATGATGATAGGATCAGGTGGAGACGATGAGAAAATAAAAACCATCAACAAAAGCAAACCAAAACACATACACAGATTACAACCTACTCCTCTAGTCACCTGATGTGGAAGTCTCTTCCTAAAACATGCACCAAATTATTGTTTATGCTGCACATTTTAGAAGGCTACCTGAGTTTTTTATCCTACACTTACAGGGTGGTACTGACCCACTCATGACTAGTCCAGAGGTCCAAGTCCGCTAGTAGCTTTGAGCTCACACGAGTCCATTCACTCAGGCAGTAAAAGACTACCAGAAATTGAATTGCTGATCTAAAAATGGCATGAATGAAACTCCCTTTGGAGTCAGTATAGCCTTCCTTGGCTGGAAGGAACATCTTTGGGCAAGGACTCAATGCAGGAAGAATGTAAGCCAGGCAAGAATCCTTCAGAGAAGACAAGTAGGCTGGACTTTCAAAACAAAGCTAGCATTTAAAAAAAAAAAAAAAAAAAAAAAAAAACTCACCTTGTTTCTCTTTTTCTTTGAGAGGATCTGCATTATAAACTCTGAATCCATTTTCCATTCCACATGCAAAGCATCCTAATACACAAAATGGAAAATAATACAATAGTTATGAAGCTGATACAAAAACAGAGCAAGTCAGAAGGCTGGGTTCACTACTTTTATTTCAAAAAGAATCCTGGGTGTTCTTAGTAGTTCCAAACAGAAAACACCAATGGAAATTGTGCAAAGGTGGTTTCCACTTTGTTTCAAGGCTTCAAGTTCCTGGTGTTCTGTTTAAACAGGTGGCAGAGAAACAATGGAACGGAAGGAGAGGTTGTATTACAGAGGAGACAGTTTGTTCATGAGTCAATTCTATGGAGAAGGAAACACCAGGTCTTAGTGTAATCTCACTTACCACCATGGGAATCCTACCATCCCCAGTAACAGCAGCACAGAAAACCCACATACTCCCTTCATGTACTAGAAGAGAAGAGGAGTCTTATTTCAAATAGATTTCTAACAAAAAAAAACTTAATTAAATTCTCTTACATGTTTGCTCCTGAAATAGGCAAGACTAGCTCTGTAACTGTCATGCTCTCAAGTCCCTTTCAAGATAGAGAAACTTAACTTTTAAACTACGCTGAGTTTGTGATATACAGAGCTTTTACAGATCTCCAAAACTTTGTTTGTTTTTTTTTATTAAACCAGAAGTCAAGAACTGGTTATGCAGACCTCTTAGATACAGGAGAGAAATGCCTTTTTAAAATATGTTCATTCATGCTCTCAGTGTTCAAGATCTTCTGCTGTTCTATTTGCTTTAAATTAGTAAATAGTAACAGTGCTACTCCTTGCAAGTAAGTAGTGTATCATACAACCTGATAGTTTTGAACTAAGCCAGAAAACTTAGTCATTAACAAGCAGCCAGAGATGTTAATTCTCCTGAATTCAGAGACAGTTGCAGAAGAAATTGACTTAATAAGAACAAATACAGAACTTAAAGTGAGACATAGTGGGTGAAGAGAGCCCTGGGTAGCTCAAAAGTCTGTCTCTCACCAAGGTATTACTTCACCCACTTTGTCTTTTATATCCCAAGCCCAGCTCAGCTACAAACAATTTAAAAGTGGCATCCCAAAATCCATATAGAATACAGACATTCGCAGGCACAAAATAAGAAGAAAAATTCAAAGTTATTCCTATGTAACAATCTGAAATTTTTTAAAATAATCTTTCCCGCAAGAGTTGAGAACTTCTTTGCTAAGCGTCTATCAATAAGGAACATTACTCCAAAATAATGAAAGGTTAAAAATAAGGATCTTCTCAGGCTGAGTTATAAACCCCAAATTAATAATCTCAAAAGGTATTAATAAAAACTTCACATTTTCTTTCTTCAGAGCACCAAACTATTTGCTCAGATTGTCAAATTGTTCCTCTGCATTAAATATCCTGATTGTTGGGTAGCTGAAAGGCAGACAATGTCTGAAAAAGAAGGTTCAGACTGCATGAGTTCACATTTTGCTCACTCTTGTAAATCTTTAACACCAAGCAGACATCTTATGATTTTATTACAGGCCAAAAGCATTCAGGTGTTTATCATGGACCTACAACTAATGAAGTAACATCGCCATAATGATGACATCAAGTAATGTTGATTATGCAGTATAAACAGAACATATGCAGTGAAACAGCTGCATGGTGCCAAGGACATTCAGAATAATGTGACAGTGTATGACCAGTGATATACTGGAATAATTTTACAGAACATGTTTAAGGCATACCAGATACAGCACACATTTAAAAAAACCCAAACTGACAAATGGATTGACCATTTTTAATTTTTCCTTAGATTTTTAACTAGCTTACGTCAACAAATTATCAGTTTCAGAAGAGCAGTTTGTAGTGAATTATATACAAATGCAGGCGAGTGCCAAGAGACCTCCCAGGTCAGCAATCAAGATATTAGTAGTACACAAAGAAATCCCTACCTTGTCAGAGGGGACTGAAATACAACCAGGCTAATGGGTTACGTCAGTATTCTATGTCAATCTAGGGCTAGGCCATCAAAAAAAGTTTCAGAGGGAAGGGAGATAGAGGAGAATGGCATTAAAAGTTTTGCAGAGAACTTTAAATACCCTAAAGAACCCACTGATTTAACAATTTATTCATCTCTTTTCCTCTATTTTGCAGCCAGCTTACTTTAAGAGATAGTTGTTTCCTCAAATATGACCACACACCAGTTTGATTATTTGGAGGGGCACCATTCTACTCTGAGCAGGGTGTAGAGTTTGGGAGCATCCTTAGGATTCCTGTTGACTGAGTTCACAGAAAACAACAATCACAACAGGCACACAGTCCCACCCATTGATGGCACTCTGCCACTGAATTCCAATGGATGCAGTATCAGGCTCTCTTTTTGCAGGCACTCATTGCCAGCCTACCCCAATGGCAACATAAATGGCTACCTCTATACCTGCTTTCAATACAAACAAAAAATCATGGCCCAAAAATAAAAGAAAGGCCAATGATTTTCTCCACAGCCACTGAGGTTGTAGTGTGTGGAGCACAGCTTCACGTATCATAGATCCAAAGGGGTAGCTGTGTTAGCCTAGTTCAACAAAACAAGCAAGGAGTCCAGTAGCACTTAAAGACTAACAAGTTATAAAAATGTCTCTAGTGTGCTGTCCAGGATGCTGATCAGGTGGTTTTTAAGCTTCTGTGACAGTGTGGGGGATAATCTCTCTCTGTAGTCTATGTAACGTTGATTATAAAGGATTTTTTACCTTCAGTCCGTTAGGTATAATGTCCCATTGTTTCCATTTGGAAAGGATGCTGTCTGAATCCGTGCTAGCTGTCTGAAGCGGAAATCCATCAACTTCATGAAACAGCTGTATTCAGTGCCTTGCCTGTTGCCAAGTTCCAAAGGGGTAGCTGTGTTAGTCTAGTTTAGCAAAACAAGCAAGAGTCCTGTGGCACTTAAAAACTAACAAATTTGTTAGTCTTTAAGAGCCACATGACAGAGTACAACTTCACAAGACAAGTTTTTTTGCTCAGCTCAGTTTCCAAAAAGAATTCTGTACACACACACGGAGAAGGGCAAATGGTTAATATTGCCAATCAAGAGTCTTTTTAATAGACTATAAAATTAAACATGTTTTAAGTGTGTCTAGTCAAGTTAGATCCACAGCTGCATTTTGCTATGTGTCATTAATTCGCAGAATACCTTGAGATGATAAAGCAAATAGTATTCCATGGGCTACAACTATGGAGTTTAAAAAACAAAAACAAAAACAAAACAGTTTATCTGACAAACCTTACAACTGGTTCTCTACAGCTCAATTATTTTTTCCCCCACCAGGGGAAAATTCTCTCTCCTGCATAATGGCAATATTGTATGGGATATTACTCATGGGAAAAAAAAAAAAAAAAGTCAGCTCTCAACCAAGAGACTATATTTATGCCATTGAATTTCCTTTCTATGGAAAGGCTCACTAAAGAATGACTGACATACTTCCAGTGTACTTTGGTGGTAAAATAATGCTTTAAAAATTGTTACATACTAAAAAAGCTTTTAATTTTTCCTTTAATATTAATGATACCAGAATTTTATGACAAATCCAAACAGACTATGTTAGCAGATATTAACATTTACTATAATGCTTCTGCATGTTTCCTACAAAGGCAGACTCCCCAGGGAAAGGGAATTAGAAGGAAATTTCAGACATTCCCAGTCTATTGTGTTCACTTAAGTCTGCACTGCAGCGAGGAGGGGGTCTCACACCCAGGTAGCCAGACTCCTATTACCTTTGCTTGAGCTAGCTCACTAAAATAGCAATGTGGACATTACTGCAAGAATAGCAGCTCAAGCTAGCCACACACACTCAGACCCAGAAGGAGCTGGGTGGGCTTGATCTTGGGTTGCTGGTTTGAGCTTCTGCCCAGGCCATAACATCCACACTGCTATTTTAAGTGCACTAGCTCAAGCAAGGCTGCCTACCTGAGGAGGCATGCTCCAAGCTGCCAAGTAGGCATAGCCTCAGAGACCAACACAGTAAGGTGCTATAGTGCAAGCAGGACAGAAACAAGAATGAGCTACCATATGTAAGGTTTCTCTTTCACTGACAGTGAAAATTTGGTGAGACAAGAGGACCTTCTCCTTCACATGGCCACCTGCCTTGGACAGGAGGTGAAAGAATGAACCATGCAAAAAACAAAGACATTGACTCAACACTGGGCATCACTGCTACACTTCCAAACCTGTGACTTGTGTTTCTGTGAGTCTCAGTAGCTTTGCTTCCTATGGCAATGTCAAGTGACATAGGAGCCCAAGTCCCATTTTCCAAAGTGGCTTTGGCATTCAGAAGACTAGGTCTCATTGAATAAAATGCTGGCTAAAAATTTCAAGGGCACTTTTAAGTGGAGCCTGGGCTACAGTGGCACACTGGTCAACAGAAGATAAGCTAGTAATGCAACATAACTAGTGTCTCACATTGACATACTTCTACACAGCGTGGCATCTTCATGATGTTACTTTCATCGACCAAAGAGCATTAGTGGATTAGTTCAGTCAGTCAATGGGAGAGCATTCTCCCTTCGACTGAGTGGGTCTACACACAAACCCACTGCAGCAGTATAAACATGCCCAGTATATTGTTTTAGTTTTGTTCTTTTTCTTATCTAAAGAAAAAAAAGCATTATTGTTTAATCGGCATTGGAATTTCACTATTAACAGTGGAATAACCACCATCTGCCCATACTGACCCAGTGGTGCCACGGTAAAAAGGAAAGGGCTCGGAAAGGATTAACAAGTCTACTCTGTGAAAGTGCTATGCTACCACAGAGGAAATCTTTTTTTCACCTTAGACTCATGGCAACTTGGTTTCCTTAGACATCAGTATAACATCATGCCAACCACATCTTCTGATCTGCACATTTTCTTGAAGACGACACAATTCATCTAAAACCTGTAGGCTGCAAAGTCATCTCTGTATCATGAGGTCTAGCTGTATTGTTTTGCTGTGTTAAAATAAGGTTTGGAAAAGGGAGAATAGCCTAATAGCTTGAAAACAGGATTCAGACAATTTCTGCAATCTATGCAATATGACATCTTTAGGGGCAGAGGGAATGAAAGGGGAAGAATCCCTCAGTAAGTGAAAGTGACAAGGTTATCATAAGATTTCATTCATTAATTTTTGTGAAATGCTTTGAATTCCTTGGACAGAAAAAACTACAGAAGTGGCAAGAATTAATAGTCTATCAAACTTTAATAAAAAATAGACAGCACTTAGCTTTTTCTATAAGAGAAGGCATCTTCAGCGCAAAGTTATCCAACAACTTTATTTTTATTTTTAAAGGCAATATTATTACTCAAAAGGAAGAAAAGAAAAAGGTGTATTTCTGATACTGCATATGGTAGCTTTTGAAACATATCAGTCCTAGAAGTTAGGCCTTATCCAGCCCTATCAGATCATTCCTCCCATCTCCCTGCAAGCACAGGATTGGCTGTTCTTGAGCTATTGAGAAATTAGGTTATTGCAAGATTATATGCAGACGCCCACACTAAGTTTCAGCACTCCAGTGACTCAGATTTCTATATTTGGTTAGTAGCAAAATGGAAGAAATGAGGTTTTCCTCCTGCCTACTGTTCTTACATTTCCAGTGACAAGGAAAAATAATAAGAAATAATAAGAAACACTTCTAAAGTCTTTCCATCGTGCTATCAGGCATCATACTGATTAGGCTATTTTTTAAAATGTACAAAAATGCCACTTATAACTGTGAAGAGTTACAGTAGCTTATAAACAGATCCTCCCTTGCTATCTTTGCCTATAGAATTAGGTGACTGTTTAGCTTGCCTGTTTATTTAGACTAGTTACTTAACAATGCTGTTAAGGCAAGTTCCTCAAGTGAGCAACTATCTTCCTAAGAGAGAGTCTGTATAACACTTTTCTATATTTTGGGGGCACTACCAGACTATAAGGAAAGACTCAGCATCAAGGTAATCAGTTCAGACAAATTCCGGGGCTGATGGCAAAGTTGCACCAACACAGACAACATTCTCTGTCCCAAACAGCATCATTAACTAGAATAATAACTAGGCAATTATTGCTTTCCTAAGGCCAGCATTCAAAGCTGGGGGGAGGCTAGCTGCCACCCATGTCCTATAGGAAATGACACCCCTTTTTGATCTATGTTTCATCCCAAAAATGAAACTATTTTAAATGGAAGACCTGAAGTGGCAATGAGTGGTGGGTGGGCAGGCAAAATCAATTCACTACAGCAGTGGTTCCCAACATTTTCTCTGCTGTGGCACACCTTGCTACCTTTAATTAATTTGAGGCACACCACCACAGTTTCCAAACGAACTCATGAATATTCATGAGCCAATCCAGAGCTCTTTGAGTAGTTTTGCAAAAAAAATTTGTGGCACACTTTCTCAGGCCTGAAGGCACACCTGTGTACCATGGCACACTGGTTGGGAAACACTGCACTACAGGACCCAAGCTTAAGGTGGTACATCAAATCTAATCAATACTCCTCACTAGTAGTCATAAACGCAGAATAAGTATCAGAACTGATCTCTGATGAATTGAGCACACAGATTGAAACTGTGCACCCAAAAATCCAAGCTGACAACAGTGGTAAGTGTGGGCATCTTCTTGCATTGCCAAGGGAGGTAGGCACTGAGATCAATTTTTTTCCAGCCAACATGGGAGTTCAAACACCTCAAAAAGATGCAGCTCCATTTAAAAAACAAAAACAAAAACCTTTCCTGTTCACAGAATTGCTGAAACCATCAAACATTCCATACACCACAAAACAATTCATATGAATGTTCACTGGACATTTTAAAAATAAAACTATTTCCAGTGGTTAGGAAAGGAATAGACAGGGGAAAACATAACTACAACTTCATTCTAAGCTTAAGACTTATTTCCTTGCACCCTGGTGGAAAAATGGTACTCATCCCTAAGTCCTTCCCCTCCCCCCACAGCAGAAAGCACATTCAAAAGACTGATGTTTCATATCTTGAAACAGCAGAATTAGGCGCGCATACACACATTTCTTGGAACTGACTATGAAGGAGATTTTTAAGTGTATTAGACAGTGATGCACTCAACCGCTTTTAAAAAGTCAATGAAGTTCGGTATTTTATTTCACTTGTGCCTTGAAAACTCATCCTTAATTTCCCTGAAAAACTGAAGTCAGGCATACAGCTTGAAGCTCTAATTAGTTCCCCCTCCCCACCCAACAGGTTCTACATATCATCAGATGGACCAAAACATAAAACACTACTGATCTACCGAACTCACCAGTGTATTTTTAACCATGATTTATAGAACCAATTAGACACCACAACCAAATATCCACCACTGATTTGTACAAAACACAAAACGTTTACATTCAAGTGAGACGTGCACGTTTGGCCAATTTTTCCCTCTGTGAATTTCAGCAGAACCGCCCCTATTTCAAACAGAAAGCTAAGACCCCTTAGGAAGCTGTGTTACAATTTAAATACCTTTTACTTCAAAGCCTGGTGATTTAGGTACCTAAATTGAAAGAGAAGCTAACCCTCAGAAACTGCCTGGGACCCACCAGCTGAAAAGCAGTGCCTGCCAAAGGAAAAAGCCGCTGATACTTTTGACAATTCTGGCCATGGACTTTGGCTGTGAAGTATTCTTCACAGACTTGGGGGCTGAGAAAAACGCCCAGTGAGAATACCACAGGGAAATATCCCTAGCTTAAGGGACACACCAGCTGCCTGCACCCCAGTACATCCCAGAGACATAACGCGCCGCAGCAGCAGTAAGACTAGGAGCTGCACCGCACGTAAGATGGTCGCAGAATCACACCGGCACCAGGCGTTGCCCTAACCGCCCCCCCCCCCCAATTTCCCAACGCCCCTCCCCCAGCCGCCAGCTCGGCACCGCGTTATACCAAGTCAGGGCGCAGCCCAACCCCCCCGCCCATGTCAGGCCCCGGGCAGGACGCCTGGCACCGTCCCAGCGCCAGTTTTCCCTCCTGCTACCAGCTGTGTGCCAGACGGGTCTTCCCAGCCCCAAGAAGCGGCTGTGGGTTCAATGCCTGCAGCAGCCACCCTGCGAGTCACGGCCAGCTCCGGCCTTCCACCTGCCCCGCCACCGAGGCGCCAAACCGCCCGCCTGCGGCCCGCCAGACCCGGCCCCTCTGTGCGCTGGGAGGATGGGGGCGCAGGCTAAGAGAGCCGAGAACAAAAGGGCAGAAAAATCCCCACCGGAGACCCCGCCCCGCCGCCACGGCCGCGCGCCCCCCACTGCCAACCGTCACCGCCAACCGTCAACCGTCACCGCCAACCGCCCCCTCAGGCCTAGGCGGCGGCCCCGACCCAGCCCTCACCGTGGTCCTGGTTGAAGCCGGCGTAGAGCAGCCCATTGCCGTGCGGGTTGGCCGGCAGCAGGTTCATCGCTGGAGCCGGGTGCGGGCCTGGCCGGGGCCTTTAAACCATCGCGGCTCGGCGCCGCCGCACGACAGAGAGCGACAGGCCGCGACTCCCGCCTCGCGCCCCGCCCCGCGACCATCCAGCCGCCAGCCCGGCCGCCGAGCCCCGAGCGATCGATCGCCGGCCACGCCCCCTCCGCCGGCCACGCCCCCGCCGGCCTGGGGAGGCAGCTGGCGGGGGATCTGCTGCCCCAGCCTGGCATGGGGAGCTGCTGGCTTGCCAGGCTCCAAAGGGGCAGCCGTGTCAGTCTAGTCCGGCCAAAAAGCCAAGGAGTCCTGCGGCACATGCAGACCAACAGATTTATTTTGCTTTGAAGCGTCTGAGGACATGGGATATTCTCCCAGGAAAGCACATGCGAAAAATAAACGTTGGCCTTTAAGTCAGGGGTGTCGCTGGCGCCTGGCACACACGGCCTGTGCCCCCAATCCCGGCACCAGTGCGCTGGGTCCTGGCAGGGCCCCACCTCTCCCGGTCTCTGGACGGGTCCAGCCAGAGATCCGGGCCCAGCTGCCCACAGTGGTAGTAGCCACTTCCAGCCTCTGGCGGCCCCGCGGCCGCACCTGCTGCTCCCTGCCCTGTCCCCGGCCAGGGGCATGGCCTACGGTCAGGGGGTGGGGCCTGGGCCGGTGCCCCAGGTCCTTCCCCGGGGCAGCGACGCTCCTGTTTGAAGTGCCAAAGGACTGCTTGGTTTTGTTTTAGAATTTAGAATTTAATCATAGAGTTGGTATTTTGTTTTCTTTTGGTTTTTTTGATCCACTGTCTCCCTCCCTGGGCCTGGCATGGGGGTAACCTATGCCCCTTCCCTCCAGCCTTGGCACGGAGAGTTTTCTACCCATTGAGGACTCTCCCCTCACTTCCCGCAATGGAGAAGGAAGCTCCCTTGGGCACTGCTTTGAGGGAGGCCCCCGCATGTGAGGCTGGCACAGGTGGAGCCTTGGATCTGGGTATCCTGTATAGGCAAACTGTGCCACACAGGAAGGACCATGCCTAACTGTCAGCAAAGTATTTTTTGTTTCTGTTGTGTTCCTCTCGGTGCCCATCCGCTCAACACATGACAGTAAAGTACAGAAGGGTTTTCTGTTTTTTCTCCCCTCCTGCAGATGGTTGCACTGTTCATGACAGTTGGCGTAGCACATCCCCATCACCCACTGGGCATTGTTATGGCTCTCCAACAAGCTGTGCCTCATCTCAATCCAAACTCTGTCCTAAGTACTGATGTGTGGATTGCCCACCTTGATCTGAACCATGGCTACGGGTTTAAGTGTGCCATACTTGATTGTGATCTGAATGCCACTACCAGGCTGGTCATATAAGTGAACGCCCTTGAATTTAAATGCATTATGCCCTTCATTCACAGCCTTTATACATAGCCATTGGGGCACCAAAGCTCTCCATATGAGAGCCATGTTAGCAGTTCGGATGGGAGACTGAAGGGTTACCTTTAATTCATATATAATGGAGCAGCTTGCTTCAGCTAACGTCATCTTTAATAAAGAGGTGTAGCTCACAAAGACAGCAGAGTCTGACATCACTTCCCTCAGCTCAAGAAAGAGTCTCACATTCGGGCCCTATAATCTCACTCTGTTGATCTCACTAGTATTGTTTTTTTTTTCTATGTAGGTAGCATGGACCTCATTCACGATAGGGATCCCAGAAAGCACAGACATAAAAAGACACAATCCTTTCCTCAAAAAGCTTGCAATCTAGTTTAAGACAAGGTGCAAAAAGTACTTGTAACAAATAATAGGAGGTACGAGGATGAGAAAACGAGAAGATGAAGCACTAAAAGTCTAATGCAATTCCACTTTTTCAGCTAACCACTGCCTATTCCAATTTTATTATTTTTTAAGCTTACCTATTACTATTGTTTTTATGTTCTGTATTTACATGGGATGTAAGCCCATGAGCCAGAAGGCAAAGGCAAACAGGCTATTCCAGCAATTCCCAACCTGTGGTTGTCGGACCACTGGTGATCCATGAGGGCACTGCAGGTGGTCTGTGGGGGAGCAGGTCAGGAAAAGTGCACCTAGAGCCAGGGTGTGCAGGGTTGCATAAGATGGGTGCAGCAAGGGGCTCAAGGCCAGGGAGTGCAGGGTTGGGGGGGGGCACAGTAAGGGCCTCAGTGCCAGGGAGTGCAGGGTGGTGGTCCATGAAAGCTTTTGATAATGATGTGGTGGTCCATGTAAAGAAAAAGGTTGGGAACCACTGGGCTGTTCTGAAACTCGTCGTGTAGCTGCAGCTGAGGATATTCAGGGTAATAAATTTTAAAAGGGAAAGAGAGGAAAACATTATTTTACGTGGCTGAGCTCTGTGACATGCTGCACCCCATGTACACCCTTGTGGTGTGATCTGTGTAGCATTCATGTTCACTCTTAGTGTAACTGTATTGCAGGGGTGTCAAACTTATGGCCTATGGGCTGGATCTGGCCCATAGAACTGCTGCTTGGGAGCTCTCTGCAGCAGCAGCGAACAACGAAGACAGGGGATGCAGCAAACAGACCAGGGTTAAGCATAGTGTAGTGGCTAGCACCTCAGCTTACTAGGCAGAAGGGCCTAGGTTCAATTCCCAGGGGGTTAGACTTGATGATCTCATAAGGTACCGTCTAACCCTATGATTCGATTCTATTCTACTTGTGACTCGGATCATGCGAGTGAGTCAGAGCACAGGGGAAAAAAGCACGTGTTCCAATCAATCCCAGTTCAGTTTTGCTGTGGTCTGCCAACTAATCAGAATCTCAGTCCCAGAGAGCCACCGCACTGCCTCTCATACCAACTAGTCAGAGGCTGTCAGTCAACATGCTAATCTGATTGACTGCACATTGCACGAATCACAAATAAGAAAAGGAAAAAAGGGCTTGGGGCCCACATGGGAATGAGCCAATCAAAGGCCAGTCATGACTGAGCCAGCCACACATGCTGAATGACTGATAGTGAGTCGGCAGGGGAGGGGGGGAGAGGTGCAGGAGCCCCGCCAGCCTGTGGCTGTGACTGAGACTGATGGCCTGCCACCATGCGGTAGGGTAAGTGGACAGGGAAGGGGAAAAGAGATTTGGGAGCTGCCCAGCTGGGGATGGGTCTGGGACCTGCATAATAGGAGAAGGGAGGTTAGGGAGCCAGCGTGGGGAAGAGGAGGGCACAGGTAAAAGGGAAGGTGTCCAAGCCTGTGGGTTTGGGAAGGAGAAAAGGGAGCTCATGCCACTCTGAACAAGGCAGGGGAAAAGGTTGGAGAGCTCATGCAGACACATGGCCCATGACAGGTGTCCTGCCCTCCAGTGTGGCCCCCCACATTGAGTTTGACACCTCTGGTGTATTGTGTGATGCAACATGTTGGGTAAGGTGTTTTTCGAATGCTCATGACACACTGAACATTACTGTTATGGTAGCATGTTCCCTTCGGCATCATTCATTTGTACAGAAATGAAACATATTGCATATCCCAAAGTGCATGTCCTACACAGCTTGAGTAGATGCAGAGATATGTTTTCATACCCAGTGGAGGCATGCATAGGGGAACAATAAACTAACCTAATCACATGTAAGCCCTATGACTCAAGGGAGAGGAATCATGCCCTTTGCTGGACATGGACAATCACTTGATCCCAGCAGGTGTTGAGGGAACTGCAGAGCATGCTCAGAGCAGCCGCCGGGGGGGGGGGCGCAGCCAGGTGGCCCCGGCCCCAAGGGCCAGGGGGGGGGAAGAGACTGTGGGGCGGGTTTGGGGGATGGGGAGCCAGCGGGGAGGAGGAAGGAGAACAGGCAGGCAGGCGGGCAGGAAGGAAACACGGGGCAGGGGACTGTGGCTGCTGCAGCTCCCCTGCTCAGGGCAGGGGGCCATGGCCGCGGCGGCTCCCCAGCTCTGGGGAGGGGGCCACGGCCACAGTGCCTCTCCGGCTCCATGCAGGCCACATTCTGTCCTGCGTGGGACACATTTGGAGCATGGAGGTGCTGCTGCTGTGCAGTGTCACCTCACTCAAAACAGGGGCCATAGGCTTTCTTTTCCCTCACAAGGGGGTCCCCAGCCTTAAAATGGTTGGGAATGCTTTAGAGAGAAGACAGATCATTTGCATTAGTATGCCTATGCCACACAATACAGACACACCTCATCTAATTAAGGACATTTGACATCAGTTGTGTGTGAAACAACTGAAAATATCCTTCCTTTGGAATAATTAAGACAAGCATAAAATTTACAGGAGAACAAAAGCTGAACTTTGCTCTTGACTGTGTGGCTGATTCTGTCTAGGATTGAACTGAAGACACACCTTTGAGTGAGTGAGTGTTTTTCTTCTGACCAGACAGGATCTTATCTTCCCCCCCCCTTTTTTTTTTGTTAATGAAAGAGAGAGCAAAAGAATTCTGGGTGTCCCAACTTTGGGAAACAGTTTCTTTATAGCTGAAGGGAAAGAAGGGCAATAACACAAAAGCACAGAACTTTGTGAGGTCTGAGTTCCTCTGCGCCAGACTTGGTGCTATCTGGAGCAGGCCCATTATTTAACCTGTCTGTGACTCAGTTTCATAGTTTGTTAAGACGGATGTGATAACAATAACACCACTTACTTCACAGGGTGGCAAAGCATACTCAAGGCTTTGTGAACTGCTGCCAGTTCTTCAGTGGAATATATTAGAGCACATTATAAAGAAGTCTATTTTCTCTTTCTTCTTTCCCCTCCCTCCCTTCACCCCACCCCACCCTTTTCTCTCTGATTTGTTGTCATTTCTCATCAAATTCAGACTGTAAGCTTCTAGGGACAAGGAATGTTTTAAAAGCTTGTCTATAAAGTGAAATGCAGACTACATAATGAAAATGCCACCACATAAAAGAATAATAGTATTCAAGAGTTTGTGGAGGAAGGATTCTTCCATCACTCCTACCTAGCTTTTCCCCCTCTCACATGTAATCAAAAAGGAGAATTTCTCTCTCTTTTTTTCTACACCAGCCTCCAGTATTTAATTGTTTCATTGGATGGTTCAAATAAGCCCTGCTTTATAGCAGATAAAAAGTTTTCTAACACCAAGCAAAAATCAACAGCATGGGGGAAAAGTTATTTTCTATTAAATTGTGTAGATGAAATACTTTCTTTAGTACTTATTGGTCCATCCTTATTAAATTCTGTAGGATTTTTCCCTAATACTGTGCTCAGAGGTATATTAAGATGACAGTTTTGGACATCTAGCTAACAGTTTGAGCCTGCTAGTGCTGAACCTAGTAGAAGCAGGCAGAGGTCCTAGAATGTGGCTGATTGTTATTGATTAGAGACAGCACAGTCTAGTGTATTAGATAAGGAAGCTGACAGAATGGGTCCTAGGCCCAAGTTGCCACATTCTCTTTGTGACTTTGGTCACATCAATTTGGCCAGGACTTTTCTTTTTAAATGTAGCTACTATATTTGAATGCCTAATCCGAGATACCTGGAATCTGATTTTCAGAGGTGCTGAGTATCTGCAGCTTCCACTAACTTCTACTTCAGTAGCAGCTGCTCAGCATCTCTCTGATATCAGGCATCTCAAGTTGTGAATCCAAAATTGAGATATTTAGATGTAGTGAACCCTTTGGAAAATGTGAACCTTAACCTGATTCATTTTCTCTATCTGTAACATGAGTATCACAGTGAACTACCTCACAAAAGTACCATTGGATTAAAGTTAAAACAGGACTTTGAACACAACAAGACTATTATTAAAAGCCATTCTCTTCCCTCCCACAGAGAAACATGAAAAACATGACCCTTTCTGTATTAATAATGCCAGGACTTCTTTGCACTCTCTTGAAATAAATATTTAATGGAGCCACTAGAGCAATATTAAAATGAAAATCTACTATATAATAAAATGCCTTTTTGATCACAAATTGAAATATATAGTTTAAGATTGCAACGGCACGAATTACTTATGTATAGTATTTAAAACTTATATTGAGAGATAACTGATCTATTACCTATTCGGATAATGCTTTAAAGTTTAAACTGATCCATTAACATAAACACACCATTAAAGACAAAGGTAGAAATCAGTTGTACTAATCACCATTTGGGATTTGCTTTGGCCATTTGGCTTCATGCATCAAATCTCATTCTAGAAAATAATCGCACTGTCCACTTGCCTCTTGCTTTTGTTCATTTATTCTCATTCTGAGGAATGAAGGTGAAAAGGGAGGGGAACTGTCAGGATCCACCAACTAGAATTTAATTTGGTGTTTTTAAGAGAAGGAAGATTTTACACTTTTACAATGGGACCCTAAGAATGTCACCTTAAGGCTATGTCAGAATTAGCAATAACCCAACTGACATGCCTTGGTGTTAAGACAAGCAGAACTTGCTTTGCCCTTGCAAAAATGGAAGCTTCTATTCATGTGCCTGGTTTAGGGTGCTCTTTTTTTCTGGCTGCAGTTCCAGGGTCAGTCAGAAGTAATGATTCTGAAAGAGAAAAATAAAAAGAGAGAGAGAGGATGGTGTTTTTCCTCCCCAATTCAGTCTTTATCACAGAGCCCCTCTGCACTTGAGTGTTAACATTTTCCAACATATTTGCATTTTGTTATAATTTATTAATCTCACTTTCTATTATGCATAACTGATTGTGCTAGAAACCCGATATAGCCTTGGCATTTTGTACCTGACAGACTCACACCATTAGTGTTCTGTTGCTATGGAGATTAGGGACATCTATGAGGACTCAGAACTACTGCTACTTCAAAATGTTACGAAATTACATTTCGGAGGCACTTGAAAATGCTGTAGTGAAGCTACATGACCCCTTAACCAAAGATGCTAGAAATTGGTGTTATCATTCCTCTGGATATCAATGAATGCAAGAGCATGGTGTTACACCATTCCCATAACTTAAAACACATTTCCCACAAACTGAGGATTTAACTCATACTATCTATCAACATTTCTTGTGCCAGTTTTGAGTATCTATGCTGTAAGAAAGTCATCTCCATGATCTATGAAACAGCCTACCCACAAAAGGATGGTAAGTCCCTGGCAAGAATAAAGAACAGGCTTTGTTTTTCCAGGAACATTTATTTTTAAATAATATTGTTCTTTCCTTATAAAGCAGATCTTCAGTCACATTCCTCTTACTGATGTTGCGACTCATGTCTTTGGCATTTTCTTCCTATAACTATCTTGTAGAACATCTGGTACAAAAAAAAAAAATGTAGATTTACAGAAAAAATAAGAGTATAAACCACAGATCAATCCCCCAAAGTATTAAATAACATAGCAAAAACTTTATCAAATCTGTTTTATACACTTATGGGACAAAAACTTGTTGTGCATAATATTCTATATACACATTTGCAGCTTAATTAAATTAGTGCTTGAAGGTTACCAAGAAGTTGTACAAAATATAATCAGATCCACTACTGCAATAATACTAGAATGTCTAACCATTTGTAAAATTTACAATGTATACAATACATTGCATTTAAAAAAAAATCTCTGCTTGAATCTACAGACACTAATTTTTGCCTTTTTGCAAATAAAAGGTTGTGATTAAACAGATTTTGATCTAGTGAATTACACAATAAGTCACTTCCGAGATCACATGTAATTAACAACTCAATAAAATAATAATTATTCCCTTTATTAAAAAAATGCACATCTCAAAACAAGGGCACCGTGCACAAAGATTTCAATCTAAAAGTCTAAAAGCCATGTGTCACATCCATTTCTGTTCTACTGAACACATCCTTTATTCCAAAGCAGCATTGTTAAAGTGAGTGCACTCTAAAATAAGTCTTTCCTTATTTTGTCAATTAGTGTGATATGCAAAGCATGCTCAGCTATTCAACAGCACTTCCTATGTTCAAGGCTCCATGTGAAGAAAGTCCACTTTGTTTCTTGACCATATCAGGTTTAGGAAATTTTACAGCTATTTCTTGTACAGTTTTTTGGTGGGCTCTGCGGGGGACGGATAATTTTAGCCTTCTTAAGGCTGTTCCTTTTGTTGTTGTTGCTGGCAGTGAGTGAGTAGGAGCGTCCATGCATCATCCTGGCATTAAGACCATTGGCCATAGAGAAAGATTTGAGATGGCTTCGTAAGGCAACAGGGAGAGGGAGCTTATCAACAAGATGCACTGGGGTGCAGGACACAATGGCACGGCAGCAGAGATCTTGCAGACTCAGTACTTTAAAAACAAACAAACTTGTATTATAATACATAGCATTTGTTTTCATTTGCTGTTACAGTGTGACTTTTTCCCCTGACTTACACCCCCCTGCATTTATTTCTTCTCATTCTGTAAGTTTCCCTATCTTCAAAGTGTCTGATGAAGTGGGATTTTCTCTCATGAAAGCTCATGCAATAAATATATTTTTTAGTTTAAGCGTCACAGGACTCCTTATTTGTTTGTTTTACTGAACTAGACTAACACGGCTGCCCCACTGGATCTTGAATACCTAGCATGTTTTTGGCAGCCACTTGGTGGCAGCATGCACAGTATCATGCATGTCCACAATACTTTTAAAACCAGTCCTCTCCTTTTAAAAACAACAACAACAACAACAACAACAACGAGTTGTGTGGCACTTTAAGACTAACAGATTTATTTTTTCCCTTTTTCCCTTCTTTACAGCTCATTACACCCTCCCTCCAATACTAGATACTTGCCCATGACAAACCTGCCCTACAGAACAAAGGCCTCGACCCACAAGCCCGACACACATGGAACTTTCATTGGCTTTGGTGTGAGATCTTGCAGAATTACCTCATCTCTAAAGTTGAACACACCAAGGGTACCATTTTCAAAAACATTTCAGTGACTTAGGAACCAAAGTGCCATTTTAAAAAACTGGTTGACTTTAAGTCTCATTGAGAGTCAAAGATATTGAAAACTTTTATCCCAACTCTAACTCTCAGACTGAATTCTCATTGCACTGCTTTCCCTCCAGCTGGATTTCCAACTGAATAGTCATAACTATTCTTTAAAGCTTTGAAGCTCTTATTCTGTTACTGTTATTTCATCCATGACTGGGGGGAATCACTGACACTCCTAAATAAATGCTACTGGTTAAATTACACTACCAACTTCAGCAAAAGGCCATTTAAATCTGTATTTTTCAATAACTAAATTAGCTGCATATTAAATCCCCTGTTGGTATTTGGCAAAAAAGGAACTGACTGCTGGAAGTGATTAATGTTTTTTTCTCCTTCCCAATGCTTCATACAACTTAAAGCTCGGACATACAGCATCCAGTACAAACTCTTAAAAACTGGAAAGTTAAAGTCACAGCTTCCCACCCCACTATCTCTTTACAGAACAATAATAATTTTTTAAAAATGTTGTTACAGGAGACTGCCACTATAACCCATTCATATAACTCCAGGCTTTTCTTCAGAGATTGGGACAAGTTGGAATTCAGGATCTTGTGCTCTTGTATGATTTTTGGGATAACCAATGCTTGATTTTCTTTTTTTTAAATGCCATGAGGAATATTCTTGTCTTACTGCTTAAATACATAAGGGGTGTGACTGTGAATAGATCAAAATAAACCAACAACTGTTTGTTAATCCAATCTTTTGTAAGGTGCCTATTTAAATTAGGGAGATATAAAAAAAGGTAAGACTTCTTAAAAGCCAATAACTCCTTTTTTAAAAAAAACTTACATTTTGCTAAAATTGGTACCAAAATAACTCATCCAGTTTTTATTCCCCCCCCCCCCCCCAAAAGACTCTATTTGGATAACCCATATTAAGATCAACTGGGTTCATTTTCATTTAGAAAAGCTTACTTGTACTATATGAACCAGTTTTCATTAACCATCTTAAAGTTTTTGAAATATCTATTACAGACATCAGTTATGTGATAGGTTGGTGGGGTATCTCCCTACAGCAGTACAACCTAGCTCCCCCACCCCCAAAGTACTAACTCTCCTTTCTCACCATGATAAAGAAAACAGTTCATCTGCTCTAAGTGAAAGACCAAGGAGAATTTTGCTGTACAACATGAAGACTTTATAACAGGTCAAATTAAAAGATGCAGAACTAACATTTGCTGATTTGCTGACAGGTCCCCTAAAGGAGACGTTTACAGTGTGAGGCCAGCACTGCATCAGTACTTGCTCCCATACTTAAGTGTCCAGGAAGCCTAAGTGCTCTATTACAAGTCTCCTCCTTGTGTCAGAATGGCGAGAAGGTCCTGAGTACGAGACGAGTTTCGAGTTACAGGAAACATTCTAACTTGAAACAAACAATAGTCCTGTGGCACATTTAAATACTAATAAATTTATTTATTGCATGAGCTTTCATAGGAGAAAATCTCACCTTCTCCCACAAAATCTCATGTGATAAATACATGTACTAGTCTTTAAAAATGCCACAGAACTCCTTGTTTACTTTGTTGGACTAGACCAACACAGCTACCACTTTGGAACTATTCTAACTGGAAAGGAAGAAAACCTTGTGGCAGACCCTTAGATGGTGTAACTGTCTTATGCAGTAAATGTTTGTTTCTCCACTCCTCCTTTTTCCATGCTTTTTGTCTCAGAATCAGTTGAAGTGAGTCATCTAACAACATGTGTGTTCCAGAAATGACTTTAATAAAGCATAAACCATAGTCATTCTCTGACAGAGATCAATACTGCAGGATATTGAGCATCATCAACTCCTGTTGACTTCAAATTGACAATTATTAGCCAACTTGGTCTCTTTATATTTTAGTTTAAAAACAATTAAAACATTTAAAACTACGTCTCAGTGTTTTCAGTTTTTCACTACTAATCTTACTGCATTTTGAGGTTCAGCCTGACAGAGTGACAAAGAAGAAGAATAAACAAATGCATACTGTGTTTTGCCTACCTTTGTTTGGCCTCCAGAGCCGGTCCATTCCATGTCTCATTAACACTATCCTTGCCAGCTCAGTAAAGGACTCTGTGATGTTAAAGTTACAGAGTGGGCTAACTTCAAAGAAAGTCATGCCTAGTCTCTCAGCATAGGCTTGTGCTTGTTCGGTGGAGACTTGACGCTTGAAGGCTAAATGAAGGCGGTTTCCAACCAAGATTTTAGGTACACCAGGAGCATGCTGAGTCAAGAGAAACAATAATGGATTAGTGTTAGAACTTTTCTGTCCATCGTTCAACAAAATACTGTCAGCTATTTGCAAAGATTCAGAAGCAATGCTCTATTCATGAAACACAGCAAGTGGCTAAAGGATGAATGACATGATGGAAATGGAAGAGCCTCCTATCTATAAGAGACTGGGTTAGGCTGAGAAATGAAGGGACTATACTTAGTTCTTGGGAAATGGGGGAGTTGTTCTTTTTCACTCATCTTTGACAATTCCCTTTTTCCAAAGCTTCCTCATTCAGTTTATTACAGAGGACAAACATGGTTAAGTTTTCATTGTTAAGCTGCTTCTTTAAAACATAAGCACTGTATGTCCACGGAGAAGTTCAGGACAGAATTATGTCTTTTTGTGGTATGTTGACATTGCAGACGGAGTGTATGACAGCAACACATGTAGGCCTAATCAAGCTAGCTTTAATCTAACTAACTCAGGGTATGTCTACACTGGAGCCTTAGGTTGACTTAAGAAAGTCTAAGTCAACCTACAGACTCCCACGGTCACACTGGGCTTTTATTAAGTTCTTCCTTAAGTTGACTTAATAACATACCTCTTAAGGTCAACTTAACGCTTAAGTCAACCTTATTAAGTCAACTTAAGCCACTGTATAAAGGAGAAAGCCCTTAATTTGACCTAACTGGCCTCCAGGCCCCCTCCCAGAGTTCCTGGCCACAGAGTTTTCAGTGTGGACTCTTTACGTTGACTTAACAAGGTCAACTTTAAGCCGACTTAAAGTAGATCTTGTTAGGTCAACTTAACAGAGCCTCCAGGTACCAATAGCAGTGAAGCTGCTTCAGGCTATCTGGGACCCTGGGTAATTATGTGGGTGGCTGGCAAACACTGAATCTCTGCTGCCGGTTTTCAGTTCTCTTTAAGCTAACTAGCTTAAAGTTAGTTTGAATTAGTGGCATGCCATGACATTTTTAGTCAGGCATGCATTTCTACACTTCCATGTGAAATGGTATCTTCCGTGTAGTGTGATTTTGCACAAATGGTGCACGTAAAGTCACGATGTGCAGAGGATGCAATCTTGTTCTACAATATGGCATATTTGGGGGCCAGATGGAATCATCCCTTGCACACAGCAGATCCTGGGGCATGCAGTGCATGTCTTGCATACACAGATAAAATCCCACTGGCTCAGATTAACATATATACTCATAGATAAGCTGATCTATGCATAAGCCGACCCTCCTTCTGAGCCCCAAAAATAGTAAAAATTGGGTGACCCACATATAAGCCAAAGTCCACCCATGGCCTTGGCCGCTAACCCCACCCCCCCCCGTGTGCTGGCTTCCCCCTGAGTCCCTGACACCTTCCCTATCCCCCAAACCCCTGATGCTGCTTTCCCCACTTTTCCTGGACATCCCTGCTGCCGCTTCCTCCAACACCCCTGCCATCCCTTTCCTGGACATCCCAGCTGCCATTTTCCCCCACACCTGTGCCACTCCACTGCCATTCTCCCACCACCCCTGCCTCCTTCCTGACACCCCCGCTGCCCTGCTGCCGCTTTTCCTCCAACATCCCTGCCACCCCACTACTGCTTCCCCCCCCAACCCTGCCACCCCACTGCCCCTTTCTCCTGACACTCCTGCTGCTGCTTTCCTGGACACCCCCAGCCCCTGCTGCCACTTTCCTCTGCCTTCTGGACACCCCCTAAACTCCCAGGCCCTAATACTGGCTCCCCCAAGCCACCCCCCTGGGCTCCCTTACTTGGCTGCTGCAGATGTCAGGGTCCCCTCCTTCTCTAACCCCAGCCCCGGGGCCAACTCCCCAACATGGCCACTCTGGCCATACACTGGGGCTCCAGCCCAGAGCATGTTCAGTGCATGCTTAAGGGCTGGAAATGTACTGTGTAACTACTGGGCTGGGGCCGTCTACTGTATTGACCCATGTATAAGCCAAGTGCCTGTTTTAAAGGCAATTTTCAGGCACAAAAATCTCAGCTTATACGCGAGTATGTACAAGGTATTTTTCTAAAGGATATCATAGAATTATAGGGTTTGAGATATGCTGTAGTTGAAACAAAAATGATTTCAGGGAAGTTCCATGACCTGTGTCATGCAGGAAGCCAGATGAAATGATCATAGGGATCCCTTCTGGTTTTACCAAGTGGGAGCTAGGAGTGTTCACAAATAGTATTATTGTTATAGTATCAAAATCCCACATCACTTGTGTAGGATCTTTTAGGTCCTTTTTTCTCCTTTTACAGAATAAAAATGTTCATATTGTACAGGTAAACTGCTTTCAGTTTAACATAGTTTGTATGCATCACAGAAGTAGTCACTTGCATTAAAACAATCCAATGTAAAAATAGTCTTTTGAGATCTGCCAATTAAGGACACTGTAAAAGTGCTAAAGACTTAAATAATGACTTAAGACTTACCACCCTATGTGAGGTGGGAAAGCATTTTTTTGCAAGAGGAAACTGAGGTAGTGGTAAAATGATATCCTGAGGTAATACATCAAGTCTGTGGCAAAACTAGTTATTGAACTTTGGCATCTCACCCTCCACATCCACTTTCTTCATCTAGAATTTACACCTTTCTAAATAAAGGAGGCAGTTCACTTGTTTGTGTCAGTCTGAAAGTATAATAAAAGATACAAAACTGCCATCTTGGTTTCCTGTGATGAATTCTGGCAGCTGTTATATAGTATAAATAGTAACAGGAGAACACCAGCAGCAAAACACATACTTCACCACTTTCTTTTCTCGTCATATGTAAGTGATTTTCTAGGATGCACCTTACCTCATCTATCTCCTTTATCCATCGATCAATACCATCAAAGGACCATCGATTTGTAATGTCATACACCAGTATCACTCCCTATATGAAAGAATGTTTGCAGGTATTTCACATAACATATACAGAATGCATTGCAGTTACTATTACCTCACTCTACCACCATTCTATTATTGTATCAGGTTTACGGGGCTTACAATCCTGTCAGGTGCTGTGCATTCCCTGAGTGGAGTAGTGGAATCACACAACAACATCTTCTAGAATCAGACTTTTGTCCTGATCTAGAACTGGCAATGGAAGGTGGAAAGCACTCAATAATTTGCAGGATCAGGCCCAGATTTAGCAATTTTGTGGTCTGCATTAATTGAGTTCTGAAACTGAGTAAGCCCTATGATTTGATTGATTGAATGAGCACATTTGGGTGATGTGTACAACACAAGTCACACAGTTGTATTTTTTCAGTAAGGGCCTCGAATTCTATGGAGATTCAAATACCTCACTCTCAAAGGGAACCCTTGCATATTATCACTGTTTACAGCAACAATTTTAGGAGCTGACCCCTTGTTTTCAACCAGCAACTAATAAACTGATGTGTCAGAACAGAACAACACTAAATATAATTTAGCTGTGCAACCATTTGAGACTGTGGTAATAAACTGGTTTTATAATTTCCCCCAATTCTTAATTAAATTAAATTAACTATTTACCCATCTAGTTACACATAATTTGAGAAAATTTAGCATACATGAGAAGCAAGGGGTCCTGTGGTACTTAAAGACTAAACAGATTTGTTTATCACATGAGCTTTTGTGGGAGAAAATCCCACTTCCTCAGAAGCTTTGAAGATGGGGCAACTTTCTGTAAATTCCCCTATCTTCAAAGCTTCTGACAAAGTGGGATTTTCTCCCACAAAAGCTCATGCAATAAATAAATCTGTTAGACTTCACTCAAGTGCCACAGGACTCCTTGCTTCTTTTGCTAAACTAGACTAACATGGCTGTCTCTTTGGAATTTAGCACACATAGTATCTGGGATCATTTTAACAATTGCATTTTGAGTTGTCGGTAGGAGTTTCATGTGGATGTCCAAGGTGCTGGTGATGAACGGGCTTTAATAATCCAGAAGGGAGATTACAGATCATGGATGATATTTTTGACTCCAGGAATACAGAGGAAAGATTAAAATATAAACTAAGTTTAATTGATTCAAAGAAACACACTGGGGCAGTTCTCACCCTGAAAGGAGGCTAACACTAAACAGAGGGAGTCTGGGGAAAGAAACAAACTGATAAATTAAAACAAACTTAGGCCCCAAATATCTCTGGTAGCTACAGAAAGTTATAACTCTCTTTGGGGCCATTTCCCCTCTTTTGGCATTAGCCAACCCACTTGTTTTGCATGCTGTGCAAATTTAAAATCTTCCTATAGTTCCAAAGGGGTAGCCATATTAGCCTCGTTCAGCAAAATAAACAAGGAGTCTGGTGGCACTTTTGAAGAACTAACAAATTTATTTATTGTATGAGCTTTCGTGGGAGAAAATCCCACTTCATCAGATGCTTCCTATAGTTTTCCTTCTTTTAAGCAAATGCTTAAATACATGCTATTCAAGAAAGCACTTAAGCATGGTCTTAACTTTAAGCACATGTTACTGAATGGGAATAGACTGCTGGAACAGGATCTGAAAGTCCAAAGTCCAAGGTGCTTGAGCTAAAGTTAGCTTTGGGCAAATAAGGGAAAAAGTTAGCTTTGGATGAATAAGTCTCCTGGAAGGAGGAAGGCATAAGGTTATGCACCAAGCCAGTGTATTAAACTATCATTTCCAAAATTTAGTCTTGTTCTTTATTTATTTTATAAGAAAGTAAAAGATCCTGTCCCTTTGTTGAGGCAGCTCCTGTTTTTTTCCCCCAAAAGAACCCCTGTGTTGTATTCAAGAATATGACAGAATCTGTGTGCTAATTTGCTTTATACAGTGAATTCTAAGAGCCAGTGTAATAAGGCTCATTAATCTTTTGATATATGTTTACCAGCTCTCCACCCATCCATCATTACATATTACAGTGAAGATAATATTGAGCTTACCTGAGCACCTCTTGAATAGGAACGAAATATGGTGCAGAATCTCCCCTGTCCCGATGTATCCCTATACAAAATAAGTTACAGACTTTTAAGAGAAGCAGGGCTGCTTTTTATGTTAAAAGTTAGATTTTAGTAAGTCATACATGATACACCAGCTCATACTAACTGGTTAGTATCAACCCTTCTCTGATGTCTCAGGCAGTAGCGACCACCAATATACATAAGAGCTTTCCAGCACTCTGTAATTCAGGGGTCTCAAACAAATGGCCCGCGGGCCACATGCTATAGCCTGCAGCCCGCAATGACACTATTGTTACCACTACTTCTAATATTGTTGTATGAAAAGGTTTCAGTGGTGTGGCCCTCCGGCTAACATACTAGTTCTCATATGGCCTTTGTGGTGATTTGAGTTTGAGGCCTCTGGTGTAATTATATACACATTGACTCGCTTTCTGCGTTAAAGGTCTACCACTTGCTCTAAAAAGAGAGCTGCTCAGCTTAACCGAAGTAGGAGAACAAGAACTTCCAAGTCTTACTTAAGCCACTGGCAGTGGAAAATAAGGAATATGAATACTATTCATCAGATATATCTTAAGGAACCTTGCCTTAAGTTCACCTCATCTCCAACAAAGGTTGTCTTCTGGGTTTATAAAAGAAAAGCCAATCTTTTATAGCAAAAGAAAACAGAGCAAATGGGGGATGCTGCCAAGGGAACTGACATCAATACAACAGGTTCTCAATGACGCCACAAGCGTACATTACTGTTTCTAAGATGATGGCATGGGACCACATAAAGAAAGGTAACAGCATGTTGCTGCCTGAGGTTTTAGAAAACCTAACGTGTGTATACTTCAAAGTTTCTAAAGAAGAGCATGTAGAATCCTTCATAATAAAAAATAATCAGCAGATTATGAAACAAAATTCTCTAAAGATTATTCAAGGTAGACTATAGATCTTCTGCTGTAAAACCAATATTTTTGAATTACAGTACAACTTTCAATGAATTATTCCAAATAAACTGGTTGAAGTCCTAAATCATATCTTGTCCCCATACAAAACCATGAAAACATCCCTTTCCAAGCATCTTCTCAAGGAAGCTTAATGCAAAGGATTAAGTGTGCTTTATACAGTATAAAGCAAAAGAAATGGGGAAAAAGAAGGTTATTTGTGTATACATCAAATCAAAACAATCAAGAAATCATAATGCATCAGTGTTACTAAAATGATGAATAAGTAGTTGATCTTATTTTCAAAGCCATAAAGTCTAAACATTAAGTGAATAAAAAGCTTTACATGTTGAGAAAAAATGGAAAAAAAAAATCTAGCTTTGATAAATGCATGTTTGCATAACTCTCGTAAGTGCCTTTAAAATACCAGCCAAAATAAATGCTGGAGTGAATGTGTAAATCAATACACTGAGTCACAGCAACCACTGCCACTGGTGTAAAATGATATTTTACTCATGACTATGTTGTTAGTTTTAGCCCCACAATTTTCCACTCCATCCAAACTGTGCTTGTACATAGACTGTGGCTCCTGTGTTCATGCTCCTTGCCCTCCCATGCCCTCTGCCTGCTACCCAGCGTGGCCCTTTCCTTCCCTTAGCGCTGGGGAGTGCAGACATAATGGTGTCTCCCTCAAATTCCACCAGCTGAGAGTTCTCCCATACAGATGAGTTCTCTAAGGTCCATCCTTGAATGTTTTAAGACACAAAGTGGCCTTAATGGACCAGAGAATCCAATCCTAAACATCTGTGTCAGTTCTAAAAGACTTGTTTGTAATGTCAGTACTTTGTCCAGGACCTCTAAGAGGTGCTATAATAGGCTAGTGTCAAGTGGCAGTCTTACACACAGTGGAACTACTACTACAAAAAAAGCATGAGCCGAAAGATGTAGCCTTACAGGGACTCACCTATCTGGTTTTCATTTGTTTAAATTAATATTAGTCAACCTTACTATGATTACTAACGTACTGTTTAGATTATATTAAAATCCATTCTGTACTATTGTATTACCTCCATCTCCCCATTACTGTAATATCTGAGCACTTCACAAATCTTTTGTGCATTTATCTTCACAACACCTCCTACGCTAGTAAACCATCATTATCCCCAATTCACAGATCTGTAGTAAGGCAGAGAACAACTATGTGACTTGCTCAAAGTTACAAAGGAAGCCTTTGGTGGAGCAGAAAATTGAATCCCAATTTCCCAAGTCCTACGCTAGAACCCTAATCACTTGACTGTTCTTCATCATTCTGTATGGTGCTTTCAGAGTGCAGAAGACAAACACATGCCCTTAAGAGATGCAGTCTACTGAGTAGTTTCGTTTAAAAGGCACTGAGGAAGAACAGTGGGAACAACTTACCACAGCTGTAGTTTTATTCGACGGCCATCCAAAAGTATTGTTGTTGTCTTGTAATCAATACCTTAATAAAAAAAAAAAAAAAGGTTTAGAATTAGCATCTTAAATCAATTGCATGAAGTACAATGTGTCTAGATATTTGTATATCACAAAGGAGTTAATAGGAAGGAAAATGTATTCCCATTAGTGCAATGTGAAAAGGTAACACACATATTGTAGATCTGAAGTTATGGAGACCCCTCAGAGAAGTGTGGTCTCCTCATTCAGCGCATATTTTTACAACTTTCTGGCTGATGAGGCACCTCGCTTCACAGTTATGATCATAAAACATCCTTGTGGCAATTACACCAGTTGTGTCCATGGAATAGTGGCTGTATGTTCAAAAGAGTTTCATCCCTTTTGAAAAAACAGAGAAAGACAATTCTGTCCTCTTCACCCATCCCCTGACAGACTTTGCTGTCACTTTGTCCTTTTTAACAGCTGCACATGCTGCCCAGCTAAATGCTATTCCTTTCCGTCTCTTCCCCTGCCTCGTTCATCTCTCCCCTGGAAATTCCTCCCTCATGTTAGCTCTAGACCCACTGGCAGTTCTGGTTCCCATGTTCACTTTTCTTACAAGGCAGCAGCCCCTACTGCAAGAAACTGGGCCAGCTACTTGCTTCCATCTGTTTTCACATTACTACAATTCCACCTACCAAGTCCCATATCAAGCCCCTCAACTTTTGGTTGAGCTACAGTGTCTCTTTTAGAAAAAAAGCTGAGTTACCACTCATAGGGGATTTAAGAATAGCTCTGCAGTGGCATTTGAGATGACATTAGGAATAGTACTTGTGGTAATCTGTTTACAATACAGACACCAGTCCTCTATGAACTGGATCAACCCATCAGTCCATTACACATGAATGACTAACAGGTTGGCAGATGTTCACGCCTTTTATTCATTCCTAACCTGAACAGAATGGCCTTGGAATTAAATTGACCAAATACAACAATATTAAGCCCTGAGTCACTTTTTGAGGGACAAATGTAAGAGTGTCACAATTCATTAGAAAACAGGAGTTGGAAATGGCTATACAGCTGTGGGGCAGCACTTCAAAACCCATCATTAGTGCTCCAAAACACTGGGTTGTATACAGTATCTACAAAGCATACAGGTAAGGACCTTAAGTAGAAAAAGAAATAAAAACATAACAGATCTTTCTAATTCAATTTTATTAAACATTCTTTACAAATGTGTAACAGCCAAACTATGCAGAAAAGTTGATAAAAGAACTTTTCACATATCCTCTAAACAACATTTGGTTTTGTCGCAGCCGAGTCATTTTCTGTTTAATTCAATACGCTTACTCAAGAACTCCCCAAATCAGTGACAAAAGATGGAGAATAGCTCTGAAAACATACCCAAATGTGACTAGACTCACATTTCTAAAACTAAAGATGATAAATTTTATTACCTGAAGGCAGAGTACCAGATAAGGAGAACAAAAGCCAAAAAGAAAAATGTGATGGGGGGGGGGACCAAACCAAAAATGCAGAGAATAGGGATTTTAATTACAGCAGAAGTCTTCAGCAAATCCATACCAAAGCAAGACCAAAAACATTAGCTATAGTATTATCTCACAGTTACTGAGATTACACAGAGTGTTATAAAGCACTATTCTGGGGAGTGGGATCTGGAAAAACTGTGCACCACAATTGATGGGCAGGAGGAGGGAAATATCAGATGTCGAACTGTTACGTGTGACATATCACCCTCTTGCCCCAACTTTGTCAACTGCACTGCCATCAAAGCTGCTCTATGTGCTGGACAGTTGGTCGCTCAGCATATCGATCAATCAGTGCTCCCTTCTGCCTCCATCCTAAATACAGAGAACTTGAGTGCGCAAAGGCCTGGGAGCAGTGGCTCCTCACCCATTCTATTCTCTACCTGGTGCATGTGTCCATCAATGCTGCTGTCTGCCCAGACTTGAGAAGAAAGGGGAGTATCAATTGTCTGAGGTTGGAGGCAGAGATGGGGGAAGAGCCCTTTGTTGTGTTTTATGTATCCCGCTGTGTACACTGCGAACTGGCATGGAGTCCATCAGATGTGCATCTGGTGTCTGTATCAACTGATTTGACAAACATGCAGGGATTGCATCAACTGTGTATGTTTTGGGTAGGATTTTGTTGACTTTAACTTGTATTTATTTGTCTGGTTTTGTTTATAATGTATATTATATGGGAGCAGTTGGTGTAGGGGGAAGAAAGCAAGCAATTAGGTCAAGGAAAAATAAAAGGAGAGGGCACATTTAGGTGAGGGAGATAAGGACACAGAAAAGCTCAGAAGTCAGGTAACATGAAGCTGAAGTGAAGCAACTGTAAAAAGAGATCAGAGAGACTTAGATCAAACGGCTGCTACTCAGCAGAAGAGAAAGGCCATAGTTAATAGTTCATAATAAATTAAAATCAATGGTATCAGTTATCTTTCTATTTCCACACAGAAGAAAGAGAAAACTGAGGTGCTCCATGCGTTTTTTGCTTCAGTTTTCACAGGCAGGATCAGCTCCCAGCCCACTACCATGGGTGTGGCAGATAGGAGAGAAGAAGACAGGCCCTTGGTGACGGAAGGTCAGGTTAGGGACTGCTTAAAGAAGCTGGATGTGCACAAGTCCATGGAGCTGGATGAACTGCATCCAAGAGTGCTAAGGGAATTGGCCGATGAGATAGCAGCACCGCTGGCCGTTATCTTTCAAAACTCATGGAGAACAGGGGAGGTGCCAGAGGACTGGAAAAAAGCACATGTAGTGCCTATTTTCAAGCAAGGGAAAAAGGAAGATCCAGGGAATTATAGACCAGTCAGCCTTACCTCAATCCCTGGAAAAATTATGGAGCAGATTCTCAAAGAATCCATCCTCAAACACTTAGAGGAAAATAAAGTGATCAGGAACAGTCAGCATGGATTTACCAAGGGTAAATCATGCCTGACCAATCTCATCTCCTTCTATGATCAGAAGACCGGTTTTCTGGATGCAGGAAGAACCGTTGATGTCATATACCTTGATTTTAGAAAGGCTTTTGATAGTTTCCCACAGCATTCTCATTGGCAAATTAAGAAAATATGGGTTGGATAGGTGGACTATAAAGGTGGATAGAAAACTGGCTAGATCAACGGTTTCAGCGTGTAGGAATCAATGGTTCCATGTCTAGCTGGCAGCCAGTCACGAGTGGGGTGCCCCAGGGGTCGGTCCTGGGGCCGGTTCTGTTCAACATTTTCATCAGTGATCTGGATGATGGAATAGACTGCACTCTCAGTAAGTTTGCGGATGACACCAAGCTGGGGGGACCAGTAGACACATTGGAGGGCAAGGACATGATTCAGGGAGACCTAGATAAATTGGAACAGTGGGCCAACAGAAATCTAATGAAGTTCAATAAGGACAAGTGTAAAATCCTGCATGTGGGACGAAAAAACCCCATGCACCGCTACAGGCTGGGAAATTTCAGCTAAGTAGCAGCAGTGTAGAAAAGGACATGGGGGTCATGGTGGATGGGAAGCTAGATATGAGTCAGCAGTGTGCTCTTGCTGCCAAAAAGGTCAATGGCATACTGGGCTGCATCAAACGAAGTATTACCAGCAGATCAAGGGATGTGATCATTCCCCTCTATTCTAGATGTGGCCTCACCAGTGCAGAATACTGTGTTCAGTTTTGGGCTCCCCACTACAAAAAGGACAGGGACATGCTAGGGAGAGATCAGAGGAGGGCAACCAAAATGATTAAAGGGCTGGAGCACAAGCCCTATGGAGGAAAGACTGAAAGTATTAGGCTTATTTAGTCTGCAAAAGAGAAGATTGAGGGGGGATTTGATAGCAACCTTCAACTACTTGAAGGGATGCTCTAAGGAAGATGGAGCTTGACTGTTCTCGGTAATAACAGAGGACAGAACAAGGAGCAATGGTCTCAAGTTGCGGTTAGGGAAGTCAAGGCTGGATATTAGAAAAAACTTTTTTACTAGGAGAGTGGTGAAGCCTTGGAATGAGCTGCCTAGGGAGGTGGTGGAGTCTCCATCTTTGGAGGTGTTTAGGGCCCAGCTGAACAAAACCATGACTGGGATGGTTTAGTGGGAGTGGTCCTGCCTCTGGCAGGGGGTTGGACTAGATGACCTATGAGGTCCCTTCCAACCCTATGATTCTATGAAAACATCTACTCAACTAATACCAGCCGTGCCCTAAACCAGATTGGCATTTGGTCACATACAAATACTCACAATGCTCAACACAACTTTTCCTCTTGGCTCTGATGAGATTCTAGCCACGGCTGGACCCATACATCTGAGTTTTGGACATTAGGATATGTTGCTGTGAAAACAGAGCAAGATCTCTAAAATTGTTGTGCTATGGACTTCTTGCCAGTCTCTTTCCCTGAGTTCAACTGAGGTGAATCTAATTCTCCTTGAAGTTATATTACATATTTCTGGCTTTAGAAAATCCTACTTGGATACCATTTTAACTTGCTTCAACAAGTCAGAGCACTGGCTGTACAAGACTGTCTAGGAAAAATAAACTAATTTATGAATTTACTAGTGTATACAAAACAGCTGATAACAGAATCTGAACATCTTTCCAGTTAGCATTAATCACTGACTTATTTGTCACGAATCATCAAGAACAGCATGAAACCACAACAAGACCAAAACATGTCAATTGTGTGGTTGTAGAAGTCTAATCGTCTTCCAGAACATTATTCTCTTATTTACAGAATAGCTTTATCTGGCTTCAGCTTTAAAAGAATGACCATGATCTCCTCATTCAGCAGTATATTTTCACAACTTTCTGTCTGATGGGCCACCTTTCTTAGTAGTCATGAACAGAGAGCATCCTTGTGGCAGTGAAATCTATTTCGATGGAGTAGAGGGAGATGAATGAGGCTGCTAGACTAAATGTACAGTTCATGTCAAGAGCCTATGATAAGTGCAAGAAACAATAATGTAATTTGTTTTTTTGCTTCCTATTACACAATAAAGATTACAGAAGAGCTCTACATAATTTCTACTGAGCCAGTTTGCATTAATTCGAAGACAGAAAATAAATCCTTTTACTTCACTGGGAGTGTTAGTTTTGCTTTTTTAAAAACCAACATTTTAAATCTGTTGTAAATTATACATTTTTAAGGCTCTGGCCCAATTTGTGAAAGCATGTACTTAAACTCCCAGTCATGTTCCAAGTAATTATGCTGCCTCACTATTTACACAAGCAAAACAGTGAAGAAAATCTGGAACAGCAGACAAATTAAGGGCCCAATGCAATTTGGGAAGATGTTCAAAGTTAAATATGTGCTTAAATACTTGCTGAACTGGCATATGCAACTGAACAATTTCTATGCTATAAATATTTGCAAGAAAATTATTCCCTTCTTTTTGTAAACCAGTAGTTTTACTGCTCCTAGTGTCAACTAACATTTATTTGTAACTATTCACCAGGTAGCTTGCAACAATGTGTTTCAACAAATGGGTTGTTTGTAAACAGTTCAGTTTAACTACAGTATGTACGAGTTATTATATGTGACAGGTCCCCCAAGCTACACTGTACTGTTTCTGCTCCTTGGCTGAGTGGCAAATTTGAAAAGAAGGGTGGGGGAAATCAGATAACTAGTGAACACTTCTGTTTGCACACAAATGCCTTTGCTCACATGTAAACACAGGTAAGGACATAACAGCCATTACTCCCAAACAAGACTCACATGAATGAGTTTTTTTTTTTTTAAAAAGCAAACAAGGTAGAGCAAACATAGTTAAAACAACATTTCAGGACTGAAAATAAAATCGGACCTGCTCTAGAATCAATTATGGCTTGATAAATATGTTACAAAAGAAATAATCTGTTAAAGGTGCAATTGTCTGAGAACGTATTACTTTACTTCAAAATAAAAGTAAGTTAAGACTTCATTTAAACAAGTATCTGAACTACACTCCTGTGAGAGATACCTTTAGAAAAATCAGGTTATTGGGTAGCTCCAAATATAACCTCATTTTATCCATGACCACAGAGAATAAAATGCTTTAGTCTTAAAATGCTTGTGCCACTCTACAGCCTTCATGAGTCTTTTGAAGGAAAATTCTCTCCCCTCTTCCACTGAAAATCTTGATAGTGATTGGGTTGCATTTTGTAATCTCCTTCTACAGAAAAGGGTTAAACCTTTCTCCTCTACAGAAACTGAACATTAATCTTTCACAGTCATTGAATGCGCTAGACCAGAGGTCTGTACACTTTTCTGTTCTGAGTCCTTCTTGGGGACGGCATGCCCATTCAGCACAGGGCAAAAGGGGAACCTGGAGAGAGTCCAGTTAGAAGATGAGAGGTGAGTGGAACCACCACATGTGGGGAAGAGGCTCACATGTCCTGTTCAAATCAAATCCCAGATGCCTGGAGTAGTAAGCTGTGTCTGGGCAGGTCTACTCTGCAGCAGGACTTCAGAAGCAGTCAAAAGGAGATATGCAAACAACATAAAATAGCTTGTGTATCTTCCTTTGACCACCTACTTACAGCAGTGTCTTTAGTGCTCTGAGTCGAAGGAAAATGCCCCCCCTGCAACTCAGCGCTATTCTGCTTACAAGTTTGGTCTTCAGGGACCGATTTCCTGATTGGCTGAGCGGGTTGTCCCAGACCCAATCAGTTGATAGGGAAGATTGATCTGATAGTGGTGAATTCCTGTCAGTGAAGATTACATGTCTGTGTGTGGCAACTCTGCCCCCTCCCTGCACACATAGGCATCAGCCAGGTACATGGCTTTTGCAGTGAGGTCAGGACACGTGTACTGCAGTCATGTTGATTCACAGCACATCTGCAGGGCCGGGAGGTGAGTGTGAGATACAGAGAGAAAAAGATTGAATTCTTGCAAAGCTGTGTGCATCCTGTGGAACTGTCTGGCAGCAAGATGGTGGCACACCAATGTGTGTGCTGGGTAATGGTAACAGAGGTTCTGGGGATGAACAGAACCAACCTCCTACCACTCATCTTGCTCCAGGACACACAGGGGACAGGATTGGGTAGCTAAAGATTTTGACCAACTACCTTGAAGAAACAAGAAAAAATTCTTAACCAGCCAAATTCTAAAGCACCATATCCAATGACCTTGTCGTCATCCAATCCTCTCCACAGTTTGAAAGCCAACATATGCTAGACCAAGTTTACTTGCACACATTCCCTAGAAATGTTACCAATGCAAAAGTTAAACTTCTGAAGTTAGATCTTAAATCAGCTACATTTTAGTACTATACGGTGTAGATTACTACTAGGGAAATTCAGTAAAGCAAGTTTTATTTCTTGCCAGATTTCTGCTATAAAATGGCAGAAAAAAATAGTGGGTGAGGGTGTTTTCTAAACTCTTAGGAGAGCCTATATGTTTAGGTATGTTTAATTCAGGGACCCTCTGTCAATTTCACTTCAAATTTTAGTAAAAAGTTTTATCTCAGCCCCAGCTCCAAAATACCAATGGTGAGGCCAACAAGATGCATTCAAAGAAGTGCAGCCTCCCTCAAAGGATCACAAATGGACAACCATTTGCTATCTTAACTGTAGTGTGACTAACATCACTACATAGACTCAGACTCTAAGGTCAAAATATTTCATAATCTAATCTAGCATTACTATAGTCATTACCAATGACAAAGGAAACATTCCCAAGTATAGAACTATAAAAATGCTTGTGGCTATTTCTGATGATACTCAATACTGGCCATGTATATATTTACCAGGGCAGCTGCTGCTATTTATGTGTAGCATGTTGCTACTAGCAAACCTTTTCTTTTTTAAAACGTTATAATACTTTTGAGTTTTAGTAATCAAGTTCTTTCCTAAAGATTGAAAAAAAAGACATTTAAAAAAAACCCAAGTAATTGTCAATGAAACATAAAAGTAGAGAATGCCACTCAGTGACTGATCACTGACACTTAAATGATATCCTTGTGTAGATCTGCCGAAGTCTACTCTTCAGCAGAATTGCTTACGTCCATTAGATTACTAGACTTTCTTCAATGAATATTTTCCAAGCAGAATGGATTTAAAAAGCTACTCATGTTCCATTAATACAACACTGTTAAGAAAGTTTAATTTCTCATTTAAAAAACTATTTTTAAGTCTTGTATTTCAAACAGCAGCCCCTCTCCAGTATGGGGGGACAACCCTACATAAATAAGTTCAGGAGATTAGTTACCTATTGATCTTCACAAACGACAAAAAGATTTTATGACTGTTTTCTTTGAAGACTCATCTGCTTTGTTCTTATAAGATGGATTTGTCATTTAAAATGTACAAGAATCCTGGTAAGTATATATCATGATTACACGAATGAAAGGCACACAGAGTACAAAGTAAATAACTATATATACTATTACATAACTAACTTGCACTTGTAGGATGCTGGTATGCAAGTTTTTGCTGTTTGTTTTGAACTGATGAAATGTTATATAGGTATATGAAAGTAAGTCACACAGCAACTCCACTGAAAGAATCAGGATGTTAGTGTGAATGGAAAGGTTATTTGCATAAAAAAAGATTGTTACTTCCCTGAGCTCATATCTTTGCCTTCCCTTTTTATGGCACAGTCCCTAATTGATCTGATATTGAAAATGAAATTTGCCATCTCCTGAATGAAGCTGATGTTGACAAGCCTGGACAGACACTTAATTATCCTCAGAGCTATATTTTGATGAGACTGCCATAGGAAGTGTCCCTGTCATGTCAAGACAAGAGACCTACAGCAATATCAAATGAATAAAATGCTATACATTAGTGGTAAGTATTTTGTCACTCTTTTCACAGAACTCACATTTGGGATATAGCCCATCATCTTAGAAACTAGTCAATTCACAGGAAGCTTGGTTTTTTAAAGCAGTCCTTTTAGTCAAACAATTTATATTCCTCAGCTGAAGGAACAGGCCACCACCAGGTGTAGAAGCTTTGCTCAGCAACTCAGCTGATATGACAGCTAAAGAGCAGAAAAAGTTTGGAGAAGAGGGACATCAGACAAATTTGAAATTTTTTTTTGTAAAACCCTTTGATTAATCTCTTGATGGCAATTACAATGTCACACTCTTCTTTCTTTCCTTCTTGCCTTCTCCTTATGGAGACAATCAATACATAAAACAAATTTAAAAGAAAAAGAAAAATAGAGCTAAGTGAAATTACAGACTAACCTACAGTATTTTAAATCCAAAGCATATATTCTCTGATTCATGAATTCAGTCATAAAACAAAATCAAGAAAAGTCATATACAATTTGCTGATTCTTGAATAAGACAATTTTCTCATTTTGAAAGCCACCTGTCAACAGATGCTATTTGAAAAAGAGAATGTTGTAGCTTCCAGAAACTTGAATTGAACTCTTTCTATTCTTCCACTCTGCATGCTTCCCTTTGAGGCTATGTCTACATTCCTTTTTCAGTTCAGACATGCTAGTCTGAACTAAAACAGTTCAGAGATTAGGCTAAACTAGCCTCGGGCTAATTCGGACTAACCGTGGCTTTTTAGTTTGAACTAGCTGTGCGTCCTAGCTTTTTAGTTCAAACTAGAACGCATGGCTAGTTCAAACTAATGGCTTAGTTTGAACTTTTTTAGTTTGAACTAACCATTATTTTGCTGCTTGCATGTGTTTAGTTCAAACTAAGGTTCGAACTAAGCAAGCTAGTCCATACTAAGCAAGAGGTTTTACTAGTCCACACTAAGCTTTGGCTAGTCCGAACTAAAAAATTCTGTGGCCATGGGTCAAATTAGTCCGGACTAATTTGGCAGTGTAGACATAGCTTGATTGGCCAGAATATTGACGTTTACAAGAATTTGACACTTGTCAAAAGGGGTGGTTTTCAGCCATTAGATAAAAACTCCTTCATATCTAGGGCACCATATTGCATACATTTTTACAGTGTTGTAGCTATGTCGGCTCCCGGAAATGAGAAAGACAAGGCAGGCAAAGTAATATCTTTTTTTGGACAATCTTCTGTTAGTAAAAGCTTTCGAGCTTCAGAGCTCTTCTTCAAGGCAGGTGAAGACATGAAGAAGAACTCTGTGGAGCTTGAAAGCTGTTACCCTCCACCAACAGCTGAAGCTACTGAAATTGAATTAATTTGTACATTTGGTTGCATTGTTTCAGATCTTAATTGGGACACTGGATTTTTCTCTCATTACTCCAGGTGATCTGACCGCTTCTCCCTCTGTATGCTGTTCCCCAGTGTTTGAATCTTTACAAGTGTTTTGATTTGTGGTTACAGTGTGACCCGTTCCTATGACTTACACTTCCCTGCATTTATTTCTTACCATTCTGTAAGCTCCCCCATCTTCAAAGCATCTGACGAAGTGGGATTTTCTCCCAAGAAAGCTCATGCAAAAAATAAATTTGTTAGTCTTTAAGTGCCACAGGACTCCTTGTTTGTTTGTTTTATTTCCCACCAGTTTCCTTTTTGCTTGCAAAATTAAACATTTTTAAAATATCCAGAAAGCAACAACTGCACCAAAAAAAACCAAAACAACCCATTGGAAAAAAATTATTTATAGAATAAGGGGATAAAGCCTGTGAACTTCGAGAGCTATTTTTATCCTCCCACTATTAATGCAAGTAGGTGAAAAACTGAACAATTAATAGACATGTACACTGAAGCCAGAGAATTCTTGATGGATTTAATATATGTGATTTTTAAAATCCAGATTTAGTTTACAGTACAATAACCTAAGACAGCTAAATACACTAAACATGTAGTAAAAATATTTGTTCACAAAAAGAAAGAAACTGCAGTTGGCATCAGCTAGTGAACTGTCACTAAACTGAAGTAACAGTGAACTTTCCCCATTCACTATAAATAGAAAGGAAGTAAAGAGCATAACTGAAATCACATTTAATTCTATCCTGTTCTAATATTTACTAGTCTGTGATGAAATAGTCTGTTTTTAATCTTTGCAGCATAACAGACTTATCTTGCCAGGGAAAATAGCACTAAACATTTTCCACTAAGAAAGGAAGCGTCAAGTTACAAACTTTAGTTCAGCATTTCCTCTCCTCTGCTCCTCCAAAAGAAAGGATATCAGGAATGCAGTACCTCATTAATGGAATGTTTACTACAGATTTCATTTAGCATCCTCAGATGAAAGGTACTATATATAACATGTTATTGTCTATAAGTATTATTAGCCTTACAGGAAAAAAAACATGCTTCCCTTATTTTGGTGTGTTTTAGTCACAGCTTTCAGAAAGCTGGAAGAGACGATCACTCTGCAAGTTTTGGAAATCCCACAAAACTAAGCAAGATTTGGAGGGTAGGGGGTAAGAAAGATACAGGATACTATACAAAAATTGTGGTTTTGTTCATGCTTTCCCTTGAAAAGTAACGTATGAAAGAGGTAGTTCTCCAGTTTATTCTGTATGAGTCTGGACCTGTTCCATGTGGGGCCTCATTCTCACTGAAAGATTTGCCATTGACTAGCATGGGAGCATGAAATGCCTCACATTGCTCCCACCTTGCTCTTCTGGTCATGACCATAGAATTTTATACTATACCCTTCCCCAGCTAACTCCTGGTATAACTTTTTTTTTTTTTTTTTTAAATATATCTCGATGTGTTTGTATAACAAACAACAAGCCAGATAAAATGCATTGTGTTTATTCCCCACAAATGCCTCAACACCATTTCTTCCTCTATGTCCATTCTCTCTCTTTTTCTTTCTCCACTGTAGAGCTTTCCTAGTTGACACCAACAAAGAATCTGCCCACTGTATTAGTTACCTACATCAATAGACAAACAAGTGTATTTTGCTAATCCCAAAACAAATCAGTTTTCTTTCACCAAAATGACAGACGTACTGGAGCTACCTCTCTAGCCAGCAATGCTCAGAGTTAAGTTTATTTCAGAAGATGTTATCAATTAGAGAAAATAATAGGATTTTTTTAAACCTGAGAGGGGGAGTGTTGTATGTGTGCATGTGCGCATGTGTGCAGGCACATGTGCGTACTTTGTTTTAAAAAAAAAAAAAAAAAAAAAAAAAAAAAAAAAAAATCACATTTGGGGTTTTTAACTCTTTTTCATACAATGATTCTTCCCCTATACAAAACTGATTCAAGATCTAATATAAAAGAGACTGTTCAGTATTTGTGGGTCTCAATCAGTTTCTCAGTTTTACTCTGGCATACCAATGGCTGCTTTTGTACTCATTTTTGCTTTTTTAAAATGTACAGTGCAACATTTGTTGCTACAGTCTGCAGGTGGGGAGTTTGAGTGAGGCCCAAGTGTGAAGGTAAAAGAGAAAGTTGTTTTACTCTATAAAATATATGAAACTGTATAAGCAAGAATAAGAATTTGACACTGTGTGCATGCACGTACTCTTCTATGGAGTTTTGTTTTTTAATCCTTCAGTAAAGTGAATGTATGTGACAGCTATTTGTAGTGACTGAATAAACAACATGCTAAGGGCCTTATTCTCAGAGATACATAAACAAGAAGTGCACAATTTGTCTGCTCTAGACAGAGTGTTAAATTTATTCCTAATAGGCACACAAATAAGCACAGTGATAAGAGTCCCAAATATCATACTGAAGTGGAAACAGTTTGAAGCCCAATAGGCAGATATTATCTTTGCCATTACTAACAATCACACAGCCTCTTGATGAATTTATAAAATAATAAGTTCCCAAAAACACCAGAGTGCTTTGTTTTGCTTTATGTTGGTAAAACAATTAGCACATTGGGGTCTATTAATGGTAGTGCAATGTAACATGAAGCATGACAAAGCAGAGGCGAATTTCATGGATCTTACACTTATTACACTTCTCCTTTGAATGCTCTTCTGCTACCTGTTTAATTCCACTTCAGGGTATGTTAGATGGATCATATTGTGCCACTTTAATTTGTTTATGAGTAGGACAGTTCAGCTGTGCCAAAGCACAAACAATATCCGCACACTTAGGATTTGGGGCACAAGAGACAAAAGAAAATCCTTAAATTAACTTAGTAACTCAGCCTAATAGGTTTTATACTGAGAGAGTCACAGTTAAAGTCATTGTTAGTTATAAAATTGCAAACTCACTTTTACAGAATACATCAAGTTAGTTCATAATGCCATTTTTTAAAAAATGATGTCAGCTCTTTCCTGGTGTGCCAAGATGACTACCTTTAATTCTGGCTGATACCATCTCATTGTTTCCTCATCCTCCTCCATTGGCCTATCTGTATTCATCTGTTGTGTCTTATCTAACCTCTCCGGAGTAGGGATGGCCTCTTTGCTCTGTGTTTGTACAGCACCTAGCACAATGGGGTTCTGGTCCATGACTAGCACCCTCAGAAGCTATAATGATATAAACAAGCAGTACATTTATTGGCAAAAGTAAAATTCTGAAGTCAAACAATTTGGTTTAGAAATTAAAGTATACTATCAGCTGAAAAGCCATTTCACCAGGATACTTCTGCTTTGTTTCTCCTACACCTTTTCCCATCTATTGCTGATTTATGATCAGTGGATGGTGGGATTATGACATAGCAAAAAAATCAGCCCTCCCCTTTAGTTTATCTGCATACTTTGGCTAGGCCCACACTAGCAGCAAAATTTGGCAGCAGTCAACAGGAGTTATGCAAGCTAAAGTAGTTTGCATAACTCCTGTTGGCTTCTTAACTCCACTTCAGCATGGCATCTTCACTGTGCTGCACCACTTGAAGGATGAGTTTACTAAATTAATTTTCTGATTGACTTAGTAGGTCTTAACTGACCACTAAGTCCACCTGGAAAGATCAATGTGATGGCGGCGATTTTGCTGCCATGAGTGTAAATGTGATCTTCAAGTTTGTTGGTAGAAGCGCCTCACCATTCTAAAACCTTAATGAAAAAGAATATAAACTCTTCAGGGCACAGTCTTATCTTCTTTGTGCTTTCATGATGCTTAGTAAGCTGTGGGTCTTATTGGAAGTGTACACAGTCTCAACCACTTACTTTGTGCCATTCTTTTTTGTGGTTGATACATTTTCCATATACACAGTTCAAGGAACAACATCTGATGAGGGATTCTGCACATACAGGAAGAGTAAATGGAAGCTTGGCAGGTCTGAAGTACTCTGACCACTACAAAAAGTGCCATGCCTTGATAGAAAGTTTGCTTATATAAGCTTTCCTAAGTATTTGCTTTTGGATTAATGTGCACACCCAGTTGTTCCAATGTAATTACTGCTCCTTTGGCTACTAACTGTAATTTTTCATCATCTTAATGTTGAGAGAACACCACTAAGGCCTAGTTTACGATGCTATGCTGGGTCAACGAGAGATATGCAAACTATCTCCCTCGACTTACCTTCCCTTACTGTGGTGTTTTCACTGGGCTGTGCCAATGGAAAATGCTCTCCATTTGAAGCAGTGTTACTCTCTTCTGGGGGGTGGAGTTACTGCATCAAACAGAGAGCAGTTCCAGGACCAACTGAGCAGCACTGACTGCTCCATCTATTCCTGCTGCGTTGACCCATGGAGACCGATGCAGGGATTTCAGTATAGACAAGCTCTAAGGCAAGGTTGGAAGGGTTGAGATAGCTGTCACAAATTCTATATGCTGCAAAAAGACTGCTTTCCAGTTCTTGTAAAACTTTAATTTGTTTACTTCTTAAACACAAAGTTTAAAACACAGCCAGAGTTTATACTAGAGAGTATTAGTATTGAAAACAGATGCAAAACTTCACATTTTGCAACATACCCCAGAAGAAAAACACAATGGCCTCTCACATCCTGGCTCTTAACGGTAAACAAGTTTAAAATATTTGGCTCAAGAGAATCATATATTTACTGTGTGTTAACAGCCTGATTCACAGCCCACTGAGGTCAGTGAGAGTCTTTCCGCTGACTTCTTTAGTCTTTGGATCAGGCTTCAAATGAAGAAGCTGATCCTGAAGGAAGAGACAAACACATTTCTGTTAAAAAGACCAAGCTTTGTTTATGAAATGGGACAGGACAGAGCAAGTTTTACAATTTTTATTTTGTAAATCTACACTATACTTCCTCAAGCACTCTCAGAGGTCATGATGACCTTAGCTACAATACAGTAAGCTTTGACAAAGCAAGGGGAGATCCAAACTCCAGCTGTGATGATAAAAAGGAAGAGAATCTTTGAAAAATGTTTCTTCAGACTGAAAGTGCTGCATATTAAATTCATCCTACATAGTAAAAGAAGAGGAAAATTGGTATTCACAAGGCACAAATAAAATGGTCATTTCACTCTTAAAAATACCAGCAAACTAATTCTTATCAATAAGTCTATAATATACATACATACATACCATTCAGTAATATTTACAATGGATTATGTCTCCACTGAGATTTCTTTACTCTGAAGGGCTAACTGCTTTCAAATAGAAAGATAAATTCTGTATAAGGCAGGGGCGTTGCTGGCACTAGGCTTACGGGCCTTGAGCCCCAAGTCCCAGCGCCTGAGCCCCAGGTTTGCCACTGGGCTGCCCATGGTGGTGGCACACGAGCCCCGAGTCCCAGCCTGCTGAGCCCTGGGTTTTTTCCAGGGCCAGCAGCGCTCCTGGTATAAGGTTTCATGATCCCTACACAATACTTCTGCATCCAACCTTGGAGTCATGACTCACAAAGATAAAATCAACTGTCCTAAAAAGTTATGCAGGGAGCACTGGTACTTACAAAGAGAGGTAGGGGTGTGTGAGCGTGTGAGTGAGCGAGTGTGAGAGTGAGAGAGACCAGAAACTGTATGTTTCCAAACCCAGCAGGAAAACTACTTAAGAACTTCTAAAATATGAGATTCAAAGTCTCTTTACAAATATTAATAAATTCAAGTACCCCATCAGGAATGTTATGAGGTAAAACTTGGCTGCCACACCTTATAGATGACAGTCCTGAAAATCTCAGCCTTCAAAAGTCACGAGACTCCTCTGCAACATGCTTTTTCTGTCTCAATCCCAGGCATTTGGAGTCTGGCTTCTGATTTACTTTCAGCAGCAAGCCTGCTTATTTATACCTCTGAGTGTGCACTCATTTTTCAGGAAGAAAACTCAGCGCAAAATGCACAAATACAAATGGAGGTCTCCTTTTAACAACAACTTCTTTATCAAAACTCGTGGTGTGACACTCTCTCTCATGGTCCCCTGTTCACACTCCAATCATTAGGTCTCCCATTTTCTCTTATCCCCTCCGCAGCAGCTCTAGCCTGCCAGTGAAACTGCTCTGCTCCTGACAAAGTGAGCAAGATGGGTATCTTTTCCTGCAATCTCCCCCAATTCCTGATCTTCCTACATGGATTACTTCCCAATGTTCCTTAGTACACTGGAAAAAGAACCAGTTCCCTTGCACTCTCCCATCTTGCTGTCTCTGCAAGAGTCCTTTTCTCTGTAGCTCCTCTGAGCAGCTCAAGGTCAGGAAATGGAAACAAAATCAGCAGAAATAAATACAGGCACATGAGTGAAAAATTCTGTTACTCATAGCCCTTCAGGTGATCCTGGACAGCATGAAAAAAAACCTGCCCCAAAATTATGGTACAAATAATAGTCACACAGTGCTGGCAAACTCTGAGAATGAAGACACTGAAGCACCGAGTTATGTGGCAGAAGCAGGAACACAATATGCAGATCTCTCAACCTCTTGCCAGTATCATTCTTCATATCAAGGAAGGAAACATTCAGATCAGCTGGGATCTACAGGGACACATTAATAAGTAGGTCCATGAAAGCACGCCTAGAGCACGACAGTTCTGGAGATTTTGGAGAGGATGCCAAGTGAGCACAGAGCAGCATTAATAAAATAGCTGAGTCTTCGTGGTCAGAAGGCCCAGCATGCAGAGAACGGACAGCTATGTTGGCTGGCTTAGAGGAGAAACTCCAGCTGGATAATGGTCATCTGCTCTGAAAGAAGCACCCATCCTCTCTTGCAGTCAATGAGTGTATGAAAACAAGGAGTCGTGTGACACTTTAAGACTAACCGATTTATTTTTCGCATGAGCTTTTGTGGGAGAAAATCCCACTTTGTCAGATGCTTCAAAGATGGGTGAACTTACAGAATGGAATGAAAATAAATGCATGGGGGTGTAAAACATCAGATCAGGTCATACAGTAACAGCAAATCAGAGCAGTTCAACTCCTTGTTTTTTTTGCTGGACTAGATTAACACGGCTATCCCTTTGGAAAATGGGAGTATGAACACTGGGACTTAGGATCTCTCTCTCATTACAGGTGATTTGAACTCTTCTGCTGTATGTTGTTCCCTAGTGATTGAATCTTAACAACGGCTTTGATATGTTGTTACAGGGTGACCTGATGCGATGACTTACACTTTCCTGCATTTATTTCCTCCCATTCTATAAGTTCCCCCATCTTCAAAAGCGTTTGACTAAGTGGGATTTTCTCTCATGAAAGCTCATGCAATATATAAATTTGTTAGTCTTTAAGTGCCACAGGACTCCTTGCTTGTTTTACTGAACTAGACTAACACAGCTGCCCCTTTGGAACTTGGCCACACCAATATACTATCTTAAATTTAATCACAATGCAAACTGAGTATCCATTCAAGTAATGAAGTCTGATAAGAGACAGTTACTACGTTAAAAACAGATTCTATCTTTGGCTATAAATGCTTGTTGAAATATTGTTATTTATTGGCAGAGTATAAACAATTTCTCACTACTGGTAAGAGTCCTATTTTAGTGGGTTGTAGTTTGCTGGAGGCTGCGAATGGCTGATGGGATATTTCATTTGATGATTACCTGTTCTATTCATTCCCTTTGAAACACATGACATTGGTCACTGTTGGAAGATAAATACATCTGTTAGTCTAAGTGCCACAAGACTCCTTGCTTTTTTTGCTATTTTTGTTGGAAGATAGAATACTAGGTTAGAGGGATCTTTGGTCTGACATAGTATGGCCATTCTTACGTGTGAAGATGGATAAAAGAACAGAAAACAAATAATACTAAAAAGTAGATTTGCTCTTTTGCCATTCTCCCATCATCAAATCAAGTACTGTGTTGAATACAGCCAAGACATCTTCATAGAGGAGAAAATATTATCCAATATGCATATATTTCTTTTTCCTTCACTGATCTATGTTGTCTTCTAGGGTGTGCGTACACTTAGAGCAGCATTCAAATTGATTGTCATCAATTTGAATTAAATTAAATGCATGGATATACCCGCTTTCATCAATTTGAACTGAGGACCTCCTCAGTTCAAATTGATGATGAAAGCTGAGTTTGAATTAGTCAAACCTCATCTGACATCAAAGTCAGGGTCAATTCAAACCCATTAGTTCAAATTGACCCAGAGTGGCCATGTCAATTCGAACTCACTGAGTTTGAACTGACAAGGGTTGACCTTCCTCCCAGGGTGCCATATACCCTAGAAGGAAGAACAGCCCTTTGGCACCTGGGCCCAGTAGCCCCAAAAGGTGCCTCCCCCACCAGCCAGAGCCGGCTGTTGGTGGGGGGGGGGAGGAATGGGGTTCCTGTCTCCTGGCTGGGGACAGGGACCCCAGCCAGCGTTTCAAGCACCCTGGCCCCGGCGGGGAAAGCACCGCCCCAGTGCAGCTCCCACAGGGCTGGCTGCACATGGGGGAAGCAACCTCCCTGCACAGCTACTTCCTGGCCTGGGGGGGGGATTCCCTTCCCCACAGGGGCAACCCTTCTGGGAGGGGGCAGGGGGAATCCCTCCCCCCCTCTTGCAAAGGGAAACATCCCCTGCCAGGCTCCAGCACTCTGAGCCTGGCATAGGGTAAAGCGTCCCCTCCCCAGCAGTAGTGGCACTGTTGCTAGAGTTGGGCAGGGGATGGTTTTCCCTGTGCTGGGCTCAGAGTGCTGGAGCCTGGCAAGGGATTGGCTGTGGCAGTGGCTGTTTTGCACAGCCATCTTGCCACACTTCCCATGGTGCCCCCCTTCCAATTCAAATTGGCAAGTCCTGTCCACAGACATGCCAATTCGAATTGGATTTTCTTATCTAGCCATGTCAATTCAAATCGACTCAATTCGAACTAATAATTATTAGTTTGAATTGGCTAATTCGAATTCAGTAATTCGAACTGTCATGGTAAGTGCAGACATAGCCCTAGGGAGCAAACCAAAACCTCACATCATCCATCTGAAGGATTAAAAAAAGAGAAAGAATTTATACTTCTACTGTGTTTATAAAAAACATGTGTGTCATTCCTCAATCAATCTGCACCAACAGATTTTTAATCAAATTAAATACATTGGTTGCAGTTTAATCGAAAGATGACATGCTGTACATTTCTGTCGCGCTGGACTTCAGTATAAATTATTAGAATCACAGCTTTTTATTCGATCAAAGACCATATAAATAATATAAACCATGTAATTTTCTACACTAAACTGTCTGGCTTGCAGATGTCAGGGAAAAAAATCTTATGTAGGCTGAAATGAGATAGTAACTGTCAACTAAATTTCACTTCTCTCAAATGCTTTAAGCAAAAACACACTGCTGAGAGATAAAGGCTAATATTTAAAAGAAAAATATTGCATTACAGTGTTTCATTAGCAATGCTATGGTTAAAGAGGTGTTTGCATTCTAAGTCTCTACTTAAAATATACAGGCTTTAAGGCTACTTTTTAAAGACGTTCTTAATGGTGAAATTGTTCTTAGTTTCAGTCCAAGATGCACTCTTCCAGAGAGTGAAGAAAATTATTTTTAGCTATTAGAGTCTTAAAGCATGAAAAATGGATTTTTATTTAAATAAAAAGTTATCCAAATGCATTTTTGGACAGCAGTAACTCAAAAGAAGTTCGAAAAAAACAAATCCAACATGCATGCAGGTCTCTTTAGGCGCATCAAACAAGGAGCCTGGGCAACGTTACTAAGCTTGAGGAAAGACTGGTCAAGAAAAATAAGAATTACATCAAGAATCATTGAGATAATGCACTGTTCACACAGAACATTTGTTTCCTCCCTTGCTGATGCAACTGTTTACCAACTATGGCTACTGAGATTATCAGTACACTTCTTTCACAGGACTCAATTCTCAGTGAATCATTCCCTTCACTACGTAGCCCCTTGTATATACATTCCCACATCAACCGTTAAAAGAATAATAGAAAGGCTATCAAACCTGTTGAGTCCCTTCTTTTTTTGAAGCTGCAACTTCAAATTTCATTCCCCATGTATGGGAAATTTTAGATTAGTCTGTGAACACACATGGGCACCTCTCCTTGCCTCTTTTTGATGACAGACAAGGGAGTCGTGCTCAGACAGCCACATTTATACAGTGTTGTCATAGATTTTAAAGGGACATGGTAAACTTTTATTTTACATTTACTAATTTAAAAATGCAAGTCTCTGATAAAGATACCTTTGTCAAGCATGTACTGAATTTCTGTGATTGAATAAGTTTTATAATACTTTACTACCGTTATGCAAATATTAATTTCTTTCTTCCAGTAAGGATTTCTTGGAAGACCCACCCATACTATCACTAAACATACCTTCTATATTTTCCTTCTTTGCACATACATACCTGCTGCCTTTTCACAATTCTACTGCTGCAGCCCTAAGAAAACAACAATTTACAGAGCCGGTGGACTATACCACCTACAATCTCACCCCAGAGCCCTGGATGAAGGTGATGCAACTGGCCATCAACAAAACAGTGAAACTGACCATGCATTAAATGCTGTTGCCTGTGCAAAGTAAAGCTGAAAAAACCCAAAACTGTGTTTCTTTCTCTGTTAGTCTCAGTTGCTATTTGCAGCAACAGATGGAAATGTGATTTTCACTTTTATAATGTCCTTTTAGAACTCCCAAAAAGTAATCTGGCTTTCCCCAGAGGAACCATAACTAAGCCACACAGCATAATCACATCTAGCAGGAAAACAATGTTGCTGAAATCTTCAAAGCGTCTGATGAAGTGGGATTTCCTCCCACGAAAGCTCATACAACAAATGTATTTGTTAGTCTGTAAGTGCCACAGGACTCCTGGTTTGTTTGTTTTAATGTTGCTAAAATGAAAGTTGTTACAACAAATAATGTTAGGAAAAATACCAGGAAACTTGGAAGTTAAGACTGTATATTTAAAGAGGGAAAAGACTTTGATCAGACATTTGCCAACTAAGATCTAGATATGCAAAGGTTAACTCTAGGGACTCTGAAAACCAAAACCACTTTCTTAAGTATGCAAGCAGTTAGTTAATTCAATTATCATCTTCAAAACCATCTCAATAAAATTACTTTATTTTTTTAAGTTATATTCCATCTTAACGGCAATCAGCAATCATTTCCGTCTCCCATGATGAAAAAGGTGAAAGACTGGGTTTATAATGGAGGCCTGGTCCCATCCTTACGCAGACAGACAAGGCTTTGAATATTGCATTTCAAGAATGCATGGCATTTTTCCAGAAGTTACTGTGGTTAATTAACAGACAGATTTAGGGCACTAAAGTTCACATTATATGAATAAGTAGATTGTATATGCAATAAAAGATGCTAGTTATTAGTGCTGGGGGAAACACAACTTTGAATCTTCTGACTTGGGGTATTCAAAATCTCAACTGAATCTTCATTAACGTAGTTTGCATTTAACAACAGGGACCACAGAGACAACTACACACAGACCAATTGTCCGCTTACTCTGGTCAACACTGAATGCTTCAGAAGTAGTCATCAAATTCTGTTTGTCCTTGTATTATAGGATAGATCAACGAAACCAAAGTAGCTTTTGCATTTCATTATAACTGTCGTATACTGATCTTCCTTAAGAGAACAGACCTTGGTCAAATTTTCCAAAAACCACTTCGGTGAATTAGAAGCCTAAGTCCACTTTCAAAAATGAACTTGCCACAAATGTGCCCAAGTCCCACTGGAAAATCAATGAGGCTTAGGATCCAAAGTCACTCCCAAACTCACTCACTGCATTATACTCTGGTGGTTTTCAATGCTTTATTTTATATATTACACACACACACACACACACACACACACACACACACACGATCTGTATGGTCCTGAGGATGTCAAATGGGCTACACGTGTGTGCAGATGGGGCCACAAGTGGCCTTTTGGTTGAGAACCACTGTTCTAGTCACTTGTATGAGAACACAGTGGCACCGCAGGGCGGGCCCTCAACCCTGTGAAACTCAGGGCCCACTCCTGAGCAGCGTGCCACTAAACTGTGCAGGGGTGCACCGTCGCACCCCCGGACAGGGAATACTGCCCAGGCAGCAGACAGCGGGCAGCCACAGCCTCTACCTGGCCAGAAGACACAGTCTTCCGGCGACTAGGGAGCTGCCCCAGGCTGGGCCTGGGAGTTTGTCGAACTCCCACCCTGGCCTGATGCTCAGAGCAGGGTCATGCTGGGAGCCTCAGCTGCTGCCGTGGCCCCTGCTCTGCCCCAGCAGCCAGGTAAGGGAGCTGGGGGGTGGGGGGGAGTTGAGGGGCAGGCACACTGGCCCAGTGGAGAAAGGGCATAGGGGAGGGGATCAGCCTGGGGCAGCAGGGACTAGTGGCAGGACCGAGGAGGTAGGGAAGGGCTCAGGGAACCACTAGGAGGGAGGGAATGGATTGGGGCCCTGGTGGTCGGTGGGGGCTGGGACCCCCACTAATATTTATGTGTTGCAACGCCCCTGTGAGAACATCTATATAAACTTTCTACAAAAAGAACCACTTTGAGCTCACTTTTTTCACTTCATGGAGTATGTTACCAGCGGCTTCAAAACCTTTCAGTTCTGTGTTCATTCATGCCCTGGCAAGATTGTAATGTTCGTTATGATTTTGAAGTAATGCCACTGGTCCACCTAAACTATGTATATTTTCTACCCTGGGCTCACCAATTATTGCTTAGTCACCATCCCCTTTTAAAACTGATTTATTACATTTATTTCAAACTTGTCTCATTTGTTAATTATATGTGGGAGGAGAAAATTTGCATCTGCAGTGTATTTCAGCATCAAAAGCTGTGAACAATGCAAGTAGCAACAAAGTGTTAAAGTCATACCATAACCAGCAAGCCAATTTCTCATGAGAAAGAAATAGCTCTCCCATTTCCCGACCCGCCCCACCAAAAAAAAAAAAACAAAAAAAAAACCCCACACCTCAGTGCCTTTTATCACAGCTGTGTCTCTGCCTACACAGCAATCACAAATTATTGAGCTTGAAGAAGGTGCTTTTATATGGAAATCAGGGTACTTACTTTTCTTAAATCTTGCCCATCCCTGTCACATTTGCCAAAGAGTCACCTTCTTCACCCTGCACAGAATCCCCTAGCCACACCACCAAACACCCCATTACATGTACTTGAGAGCTCAACAGCTCCCTACGGGTTTTTCATTTTGGTCTAAACCCCGTTTTTTGAAAGTGGCACCAATAAAGTTCTAACTGAAGATAGCTGGCAAATATACACTCAAGACCAATACACATGTAGCCAGGTTAACAGCCTAATTATCATGTCAGACAGGAATGTAGTTATACCAAGAGTGGGTAAAGCACATTATAGCCCAGGGCTTTTGTACTTCAACACATTGGATCCAGCTAACATAGCCCCTCTGAATTCTGGGACCAACAGTTTTCTCTCTCCTCCCTACTCTAGCCCAGAAGAGACCATTTCTTCTCTGCTGCCACTAGCCAATGTAAAGATTTCAGCATTAAGACAGTTTAACTATGCATGAGATCTTAACCTGCCTCCCTTTCGTGAGATGAGGAAGAGAAAAGTGTGGCTGTGAGTGGAACAACTTGTGAGTTACCATGTGCTAATTCTAGGTAAGTTTAAGCCACCCATGTTTAAAACCAAGAGCCTATAAGTTAAAGGTGAGGCACAACAGGGCAGGCTCAAGGATTTTTGGTGCCCTAGGTGAACTATGACTTTGGCACCCCCTTCCACAAGAGATAACATATTAATACATTTTTAAAATAGGGAACAAAATTGCTTCCATTTAATTTGACGCCCCTTAAAACCTGGCTCCCTAGGTGACCACTTAGTTCACCTATATGGTTGGACTGGCCCTGAGGCAAAGATTATCTTTCTGTTCTGTATTCATACAGCATCCAGCGCAATGAAGTCCTGATTCATAACTGAGGCTCCTAGACGTTATTACAATACAAATAAAAAAAGAAAGGTTTAAATGCTATCACTTTATATTTAAAGCTATCCAAATTTTGTAGCTCTCACTGAAAGAAGCCAAACATTACGGCTATGTCCACACCTGAATGCTTATTTCGAAAAAAGTTAATTTTGAAATAAATCAAATCAAGGAAAAATAAATCGAAATAGCATGTCCAGACAAAACTTGCTATTTTGATTGGGGAGAGGGGCACCCTGGGAGGTGTGGCAACATGGCCCACTGATGGACCATGTTGCCACCCAATCCCCTGCCTGGCTCTCACCTGGAGAGCCAGGCAGGGGAAAAGGCAACCAGGGCAGGAGGGAGGGGGCAGCTCACCAGCCGGCTGGCCAGCAAGGGGGCTTGGCAGCAGCCTGGCAGTGCCACGGCTCCCCAAGCCGCTTGCCCCACTGCGGGGGCGGCAGGGCAAGCCAGGAGACAGGGGCGACCGAAGCTCTCCTGCCTGTGCTCGCAGCGGGAGCTGCAGGCCGGGACCCTGGGAGTGCTGTGGCTCCCCAGGCTCCCAGCTTGCAGCTCCCACTGCAAACACTGGTGGGGGAGCCGATGTCCCTCCTGTCTCCCCGCTTGCCCTGCGGCCCCGGCGGTGGGGCAAGCACCTTGGGGAGCCACGGCACCCCCTTGCAGCTCCCGCAGAAAAGCCACCTGGGAGCTGGGGTCCCCCCTGACTGCCCCGCCACCTCAGCAGGAGCGGTCGCGGGAGCCCTGTTCCCGGCTCTGCTCCCCAGAGCTGCTCGCAGGGTGAGCTGTGGTGGCTCCAGCCACCCTGCAGGGGCTGCAGCCTCCCAGTGCTGGCCGCGGGGTCAGCCGCCACGGCTTCGGCCACCCCGCAGGGGCTGCAGCCCCCCAGAGCTGGCCACAGGGTGAGCCGCCGCAGCTCCAGCCACCCCGCGGGTGCTGCCTGGTGTGCACCCCTGCACCTCACCTCAGCACTCTGGCCAGAGTGCTGAGGAAGGTCAATTGTTATATTGATATGCTGGGCATATCGACAAAACAGAGGCAGACAGGTTATTTTGATATATAACTAGGTTTTATTATATCAAAATGACTTTCCTTATTTTGAAATAAGGAAGCTCCTTGTTTTGAGATAAGAAAATGTTGTCTGGCCCTGGCAAATTTTATTTCGAAACAACCGTTGTTGTTTTGAAATAAAACTCTCGTGTGGACACACCCTATATTAGTAGGTACTTAGCAATAATTTCTGGCACTGAATGCAAGACTGTGCATAAAATATTTTTGTGTTGTATTATTACATCATAATTTGAAAGGAAAATTGTAATATTAATAAAAAGACCATAATTTAAGATGTAAGAATACAGGATGAGACAGTTAACATTCGATCTTAACTCTGGAGTTTGAGTGCTTTTCTTCTCAGCCATAATTATGCATTACTGCTAGTTGAGTAGATTATGTTACAACACATGAAAACAGAAAAATGAGAAAAGGAACTATTGTTTAACTGTGTATAACGCACTTGATCTCTGAAGAGGGTTGGGTTATCCCACTGAAAAATTTAGCCCTCTAGGTTGTTTTCACAATAGGCAATCAGAAAGAAACATGTTGAGACTATTACATAAGTAGATTCTCCACACCAGGTAAAAGTGCAAATGTTCTTTAAAAACCAAAACAAAAATATTAAATTAAAACCTCTTAAGGCAAACACACCCAGCCAATAATGGGTAAATATTAAACCCAGTATTATTTCTATCGCACAATTCTCAACCTGAGTTACAGAAAACAAAACAAACCAGAAAACCCAACCAAGAGCCCACTTTTCAAGCAAATTATCTCATATTTTCCATTCAGAACTCAAATTTGAGTTATAGCGACTCATTAAAAATTAGCCAATACACTGTCCTGGTGAAAGCAGGTGTAGTCAAAGAGTCAAAAGAGTTTAATCTAGCTGTTTAAAGGGAAGCAGTTAGCTAGAAGTCTGATCAATTTTTTAAAAGTTCAAGGTACTTTCAAATAGTGCACTTGTGCCAGAGCCCCTTGCCAATTTTGCGCTTTTTACAATTGCTTTTCCATTCTGCCCTAGCTGTGCTAAAAACCTATACAAACAACAGGGAACTTGACTGGTCACAGAAAAACTAAAATAAGCTATCTGCAGAGAGAAGCTGAATGCACAAAATCAACTGGGGGCGAAAGAAAACTAGCGTTTCATTACTGTCTTTCAGTTATAGTAACCTTAGGTGTTACATATAACAACAGTAAATTAAAGTCATCTGTAACAGGAATCTAAAATAAGGAACCTTACACAACTGTCAGATTGACACCTCATAATTCTTCTGAAACATTACAACATGTTAGAACAAATACTTTTGATTTTCAAAAGAGATAATTTAGTGGAAGAGTTAATTAAGTTATTAAAGAGACAGCACTGGAAATCTGGAATGTTAGTAGTTAGCAATTTAAATAGTCCTGTTAAACAAACCACTTGATGGGGGGAAGGGGGAGTACAGATAACCTAAATCCATTAATAAATTTGGTTGAGAAGCATCTGTCTAATGGTCCTGTCCTGTGATGAGATATGCTGCTCTGGTATGCATCTAACAAATGAAGAAATAGGTACAACCACACCGAAGTACCCAAATTATACCACATCAGGGCAGATAGTCTATCAGTGGAAGAGTCAAATTGGAAAGAATGTGCTGTGCAGCAAAGCAACAAAAGAACCAATCTCTCTCTGCACCAGTTAAAAGAAATATTGGTCCCTGTGACTCCCTTGCATAAGAAGGTAGAAGGTCTCTAATATTTCCCTTAGTGATGAAGGCTGAAGATACAGCCATTATTTCATTATAAGATCTGTAAAGTCTCTTGACCTGTGTAACAACCACAGATTACATCATATTGCTTGAACGCTGGAATGAGAAAATGTCAAAGCATTCTTTGCCATGGAGCTTATGATGGTTCTGAAAACTGAGAACTTTTCAGTTTTCTCTATATGTTGCTGTGTATCAAATTTTGGGAAAGACCAATCAGGTTACTGGTATTCTGGCGAAGCATCCAGCATATAGTTTAATTCTTGGCATAAGAAATAAAAGAAGTGAAAAGTCTCCAATCTTCAAAAGATAAGTAAAACATTCAAACTAGATTCCAGGCCTGTCATGTTTTGACAGCAGAAACCATTTGTAGCAGCAAAGCCAAGAATGACATGGAGAAGATTAGAGCAAGGTTCCCATTCAACAGCAGTACTGTCTGCTGATACACACGCTACTCACAGCGTGGTGCCTGCTGTCCTCCAATGGCACCAGGTACGTGCACCATGGAAGGGGGGATTGCGGTTGGGGGTGGAAGAGAATTTTCTTACCTGTCTCTTATCCCCACAAGCACACACCCAAAGAAAGTGATGGAAACAAAAAGAATAGGAACGAAAAAAAAAATTGAGTGGTGAAGAGCAGCTGCTAATTTATTAGTTTTCTGTAACCCACTAATCCCCCTTTTCTTTTCTGTGACTACAGGGATGCCAACAAACCATTTCACCTTGAATGGTTTCTTAGTTTTACATAGGTAGTTAGTATATATTCTATCTGTTTGATCTGGAACTTAGCTGTGAGACTCTGAGTACTGTTTTAAGACCTAAGGAAGAATTCTGTGTAGCTCAGAAGTTTGCCTCTCTCACCAGCAGAAGTTGGGCCAATTATATCACCCAGCTTCTCTCTAATATTCTGGGCCCAAAATGGATATAGAGATTCTAATTTGTTAGTTTTGCTCTGTCACTAGGAGCAGGAGCAGAGACACTTGAGTACTTCAAACTCAGGAAGACATCTCTGCATTTGTTTACATCTGGAAAACATAATTCAAAAGAAATTCTTAGCCACTATAGTTGAATAAATCTGAAGGTTTATTACGTACATCCATGAGTAAGTATCTCACTTTGAACTCTCCCCCATAACCCTCATTTCAGAGGTAGCCGTACTTAAAATGCCCCTAATGCAACCTTACATTTGTTAATGAGTCACTGAAAATGTCAGTCAGCAAAATATATAATTTACACTAATTTATGAATAAGCTTCCCTCTGTGTAAGAACACTTGTGTTAAAGCAACTACTGAGGAGCTCTCACTTACATAAAAAGGTCTTGAGGGTCATTTAACAAACAAAGAAGTCAACTAAGATTTCTTTAAAACAGTCCTAGTGGCTTCCTGTTCATAGACGTGCTTCTGGGGAAAACTGTTTTGTACCAGAAGGCTGCGCCCCCCAACCCTGCCAAGCAAGGCTCATAGGAATTCAGGAGCATAACTGAAAGCTAGTTACATAAGTGGAAAAATGCTGCAATTTTATTTACCAAAGATAGTTCCAACACTGCACAGGCAGAATCAGTAGCATATTGCCATTCAAAATGTTTGCATTTACTCCCCCAGTCTTAACAGCAAGTAGATCAGTTTTAACAAAGCCCTGCTTTCTTTCAGAGTACTGAGAAAAGGAAGAGCTACCATGACTTTTAGAATTAAAATTGTTTTTAAGTTTGAAATTCCCCATGAATGAAGAGCAGCATTTACGATTGCACGATGTAAACAAATTGAATGTCTCTTTAAACATGCCTATCTAAACCCAGAGCCTGAGAACACATCTTTCCTTCAAGACAAGTGCAAAGAAAACTCAACTTACTACAGCCAATTAACTTAGTGAGAATCTGTTCAACTAGAGAAGAGGTGCTATCAGGCTGCTCACATGATGCTCACCTTCCCAGTCCTTAAAGAATCCACTCTTCAGCCCGCTCACCTCTCTCATCAACTATTGTCCCAGCTCCCTTCCCATTTAAACTTATCAAATGTACCATTACAACCAGCACCTCAGCTTCCTTTTCATTGCTCGCTCCTAAATCCCTGTCACTTTGAGCTCTATCCAGTCTACTCCACAGAAACTGTTCTCAGAATACCTACCTATCTATTGTGCCCAATCTCAGACCCTCTACTCCACTCTCATCCTTAAACCTCTCTCATCTGTTTTTGACACTGCTACTCATACTTTTAAAACTTGGTCTTCCCTTGTCTCTCATGACTTGTCCTCACCTGGTTCTTCTCCTGTCTCCCTAACTGTACCTTCAGCATCCTCCCAAGCCATAGGAGTCACACGGGATTTGATACATGGCCACTTCCTAGTCTCATTTTAACAACTGCTTTGGTAATCTCATCAGACCATCTTGCTCCGACAATCCTCTCTGTGTCAATGACTTACAGCTCTCTCTCTAGTCTATCCAGTATTGATGGCAGCCTTTCTCTCTGATAAATCCTGTTGAAGACTACACAGCCATTTTAAACCTAATCTGGCCAAAACAAAAAATCCTGATCTTTCTTCCCAAACCCTTCCCTTGATTTTCTGTTCTGGTACTCCTGCCATCAATACCAGCCACTTCCATTCACATGTCTCCATGCGTTTTTCCATGCCACCCTTACCCAAGGAGCACCTGTGATGTGACGCATCAGACAAGACAACTACGCTCTCCTCCATCAAATCCAATCTCAGCACCCACCTCCACAGTAACATCAATCAGAGATCAGACAGTTAATTAAGGACTTGGTCAAACTGACATCATCAATCTTTTCCACAGAGCTTTTAAAATTCAAATATTAGTCTACATATAAAAAAAAGCATATTTAGTGGTATCCCTCTCACCACACCATGAGTATGTTGTTTGACTTCCCCCAAGCCCTGAACCTGCAATTGACACAGTACAGCTACCCACAACCGAAGCTTCACTGACTTCAGTGTGGTTCAGCAGAGCAGCTGTAAAAAATAAAATGTGGGAGCAAGGTCTCAGACTGTAAACTGTTTGAGGCAAGAATTATTTTGCTGTACCTGGTTATACAATGCTCCTCATCACAGGGTTATGTTCCAGTGCAGGCCTTTGAGAATTACTCCAGTGAAAGTTCACAAAACGTAAGAAGATAATAATCAAATATATTCAGGAGTGTATCACACTCCATTCCCTTGCCTCCCAGTTTAATAGAGAGAGACACATGCTACCCCTCACAAAGTAGAGCAATCACTGAAGTTCATGGAAATTAATTTTTAAAAGAGTCATAAAAGTAATTTCACTTATTAGAATATATGCCCATCACCAGGAAGTGAAATTGTATTTTTACGATGTTACATACCCACTTGAGTATGATGCTAATTGCTTAAAATATTAAATTTATTACATCTTTTTTCACAACTTAGTTTGCTGTCATGCTGCCAATCACTCCTGTCCTCATCATAGAAACAAAGAAACACAAGGCATGAAAGGTCACCTAGTCCACCACCTGCACTGAAGTAGGACTGAGTAAACGTAAATCACCCTGACAGTGTTTGTCTAACCCAGGAGTCAGCAACCTTTGCTAGCCCCTGTGCTAGCCCTGCCCGCCGCACCCTCAGCGGACGCCAGGGGCATGGCCAAAGGAGGGCAGGGCCAGGTCTCCCGTTCGGGACCGGGGCCAGCTCCCGCTATAGGAGCGCAGATAGATAATGAATTGCATTTACTTTTAAAGTATATGTTAGTTAATGTTGTGTATATGTCCTTTAGTGTCATAAGTAAAATAATTCTGTAACCCCGTGTAATAGACATTATAACCAATGTCCAACAAGACTCCATAATGTCAGTTTGGAACTCCTGCTTAAACACTGTACTCCATTGTGTATACTTGATGAAGCCTGGGTTGGGTGTATGCTGTATAAGTTCATTTAAATGTGTGTACATGGTGTGTGGATGAACGGTGTGCATGTCAAGGAACCAGTCTCAACTGCCAGCCTGTCCTGATGAAGCACAAGTGCCATCTAACTGGCTGAACAATGCAGACATCTTTGATTAAAGCAAACAGAAGGAGCCATCTCAGAAAGAAAAGACCAAAATACAATCAAGCATGCAAGTGACTGGTGACCAATGATCTCACAGGAACCCTGAGGCAACAGGACACAGCAAATCCCACAGATTCACATGAGGGCCAGCAAGATAAAAAGATGGGTATGAACAGGCATGGCCAAACTGCAGCTCACGAGCCACATACGGCTCTTCAAAGAAAAAGTGTGGTTTGCAGAAGAGCACGGTGAGGAGAAGCCTGGCATGGTCAGGGATGGTGCAGAGAAATGTGGCATGGTCAGAGACAGTGGGAAGTGGCAGCATGGTCAGGGTCTCAGGGACTGTATGGAGAGGCACGGCATGGTTGGAGAGGGTGGGGAGAAGTGTGGCATGATCAGGATGGCAGGGAAAAACTAAGTTTTTACTGTATAAGTAGGCCTAGTTTTCATGGTAACCTTAAGTAATTATTAGAATCTGACATTAGTAGAACCAATATTTGCCCTCTTTTTACGATAAAATTAAAGTGTGCAATTAATTTTAAACTTAATAATTCTGGAGTAGGTAAAATATGGCTATATGCCTCAGTGCAGCTCTCAAAGGTTTAATAATCAAATTGTGTGGCTCTTGAGTTCCATAAGCTTGGCCACCCCTGGGTAAGAACATAAAAACTTTGGGTCTCATTCTGCAACTATCATCTTGGAGCACTGGATTCACGACCGAGTGAAGCCTGACTCCCTCCTTGTGCCCAGCCTAACTGGCCACTACGCTGGCTCAAGCAATGCATGAAAGGACTGATAATTATATCATACCAGCTGTGGAATTGTGTGTGTGTGTGTGTGTGTGTGTGTGTGTGTGTGTGTGTGTGTGT
>ML682310.1:912059-977243 GCA_007922195.1 Podocnemis expansa | reverse complement strand
TGTGTGTGTGTGTGTGTGTGTGTGTGTGTGTGTGTGTGTGTGTGTGTGTGTGTGCGTGTGCGCGCGCGCGCCCGAAAATATCCTGGGTGCTCTTTTTGCACAACACTGCCCCTACTGGCAGGCAGCCTCAGGGTCCCAGCCTGGCTGGCTCTCAACCCTGCCAGCAGACAGCTTCCAGCTCTGCGGTTGGAGCCAGAAGCAGGCAGGCCCACCCACCCCGCTCCCCACCACGTGCCGATCAGGCTTGGCCCCCGTGCCATTTTTGATACAGGTACCAGAGGTTGCCAACCCCTGGTCTAATCCATGGCTTGATGAACCTGTTTCTGGTCTCCATGGTGACCAATTTTAGTAGCCTGCCACCTAACACCACTACAGAAATGTAATGGAGGAGTGCCCTCTAGAGACCAAAAGTGCCTAGTTGTGAGCCAATTTTGTCCATCCCAGTTTAACCTGTTCTTATAAACCTCCAATGACAGGGATGACATAACTTCCCTTGGAAGCCTGTGACAGAGCTTAAGATTATTCCTTGTCCTACCTTCAGGGACATGGAGAACAATCAAGCAAGCAAGCAATATCTGCTTTTAACAGTCATTAAGATATCTGAATATTTACCAGGTCTCACCCTTGATCTTCTTTTCTTGAGGCTAAATGTTCCCAATTTTTTAAAAACTTTCTTCAGAAGCTTCAACGTCAGTTTTAAAACGTTTATCATTTCCATAGCACACCCCTGGACTCTCTCCAATTTATCCACAACTTCCATAAAGTGTATTTGCCCAGAACTGGATACGATACTTCAGCACCCTTCCCACTGATGACTAGAGTGGGACAATTATCTTCTACGTCTTACATATAATACTCCCATTAATACACAGCAGAATAATATTAGTCTGTTTTGCAACTGCATCACACTCTTGGCTCATATTCAATTTATGATCTATTATACCTCCAGATCCTTTTCAGTAATACTACCACCTAGACAGTTATTCCCGATGTTGCAATTCTATCCTTACTCTTTCCTTCCTAGTGCAGTACTTTACACTTGTCTTTACTGAATTTTCATCTTGTTGATAACACACCAGTCTGTCAAGGTTATTGTAAATTCTAATCCTGTCCTCTAAACTGCTTGCAACCCCTCCCAACTTCTTGTCATCCACATAATACCCGAGCATACTGTCCACTCTATTAGTCAAATCATTAATGAAAATATTAAATAGTAAAAGACTACAACGGATAGTTGCAGGACTGCACTAAACATCTTTCTTCAATACATAACTGACCATTGACAACTACTCTGATACAGTTTTTTAACCAGTTGTGCACCCACCTCACAGAAATTTCATCTATACTATGTTTTCCTAGTTTTGATTATGAAAATGTCATGAGAGACTGTGTCAAAAGGCTTACTAAAATCAAGATATATCGTGCCTTATCACTTTCCCCCATTCAGTACGTCAGTACCTTCTCAAAGGAAGAAATGAGCTTGGTCTGGTGTGATTTCTTGACAAAGCCACATTAGCTATTACTTAGCACCCCATTATCCTCTAGGCACTTGCAAAATGATTGGTTAACCATTCTTCCAGTATCTTTCTAAGTACCAAAGTTGGTTGACTGCTCTATAATTCCTCAAGTTCTCTTTACTCCCCTTTTTAAACACAGGTACTAAGGTAGCCCTTCTCCAGTCCCCTGGGAAACTCTCTTAATCCTCTGAGTTCTCAAAATACAATCCCAAATATTTCCAAGGTTGCTTCAGCTAGCTCCCCAAGATTCTTTTTTTTGCCTCCCTCAGTAGCATGGGGCATGGCTCACATGCTTGTGGAGTCTTTGTATCTTAAAAAGTTTTGAAATCATGATTTGAGGACTTCAGTAACTCAGTCATAGGTTAAAGATTTATTGCAGGAGCGGTTGGGTGAGGTTTTGTGGCCTGCATTGAGCAGGAGGTCAGACGAAATTATCATATTGTCCCCTTCTGACCTTAGAGTCTATAGCTATGTCTACACTACAGGGCTCACGTAAGTTGACTTTATTAAGTTGACTTAAAAGGCTCTCCTGCACCAAGTCGACTTCATTAAGTTGACTTTAATGGGCACATCACATTAAGTTGACTTAAAGTCGATTTTAAGGACAGGAATTAAGTCAACTTAAGCAAGTGCTTAAGTTGACTTAATGAAGTCCAAATGTGGCCAGGAAGTTGCTTAAGTCCCTAGTGTAGACACAGCCAATGAGCCTATGAACTGCCTCAGGTCCTACTGACTTAAATACATCTAAATGTATTTTCTTTCCCTATTCTGGCTTGTGTTCCTTTCCTCTTTTTGCTAATATTCACCAATCACATTATCCTTTTTCAGGACCACCTCTTAAGCATTCTCTCCTTCTTATATCCAATAATTCCTTCACTCTCCTGATTTATTACCTTTGTGTGTTTGTTCAGTCTTTATAATTTAGAGTATAACCTCTTTGGCAAGGTGTCTTATCTGCTTGCAAAATGGTATGTAAACTTACACCCTTATACACATTTTTATATGATTATTATTAATCACAAACAATGAATTTCAGAAGGTTTTCAGAGTGCTAGAGGCAAGCCAAAAGAGAATATTTGTACAGAATGACTGCCAGGATCTCTACTTGCAGGAAAGCTATGCTAATCATACACAATGTAGAGAATTTTTACCAGCATTCCAAAGTCACTTAAAGTTTTACACAGAACTCATTGATGACCTTGGGAGCTATTTCAACATCCTATCTTACCCACATCAATATACTTTCAGGGATGTAAGTCTTGGCCCAATGTGGCTTCCTCTGTGTAAAGATGCTATATACAATGAGTTCTCTTAAGAAAATAAACGTTGGTTTTGCCTTGATTAAATACGTATCGTTACCTTAGTATCTCATAAGGTAAGAAACACGGGCCACACCCAGAGCCCACTGAACCCAATGGAAAGGCCCATGCAAACTTCATGAGGCCCATACTAAGGGCTTGTCTACACATACAGCAATGCAGCTGCACCACTGAAGTGGTGCTGCTGTAGCACTTCAGTGAAGATGCTACTGCACTGATAGGACACCTTCTCCCATCAGTGTAGTTTATCCACTACTGCAAGAGAAAATAGCCAGGTCAACGGGAAATAGTGTAGTCTTCACTAAAGTGGCTCAGTGGCATGACAGCCCCAGTGCAGCTGCAATGCTGTATACGAAGACAAGCACTCAGCATTGCCTTTTTACCCAGAGCATTAAAGTCTGTATGTTTATGGGTCTTTCCACTGGCTTCAGTGGGTTTTGGATGAGGCCCATCTTATTTGGGATATTAAAAAGTAAGCACCCTCATCGACACAGAGCACTGTCTACACGGGTGTTAGGCCAGGATAACTATGTCGCTCAGGGGTGTGGATTTTTCACACCCTGAGTGAAGTAGTTGTGCTAATACAAGCTTGTAGGGCAGACGGTAGTCATTTAACAAAGTTAGCAAATTTGCAACACTGCAGCTCTAACATATAACATAACTGTAGAAAAGAGCCAAATAATGAAGCTGAGTTGGGTTCTAACAAAACAAAAAACAAAAATCATAAAAGGAAGTCTCTTTTGCCTGCACACAACCCATTAAAATTTAGTTTTGGGTCAGTCTATGGGGCACTCACAATTCTCCACTTCACAAATATATTTGATATTAATGGGAGCTCTTCAGTCTCACTCCTTAAAAGGTTAAATGAAAGAACGAACTACAAATAGCAACCCCATTTTAGAGGGCTACTCTTCTGATGTCACAAATATTTTATATTCCAAAAATATAAAGCATTCCAAAGAATTGACAAATGGTAACACTTCACTGCACCTTATCAGCCTTATGTTATGGTTTCTTCCCTCCTTCCTTACTTTTAAAATCACTCACATTATAATATGCTTCTTTGGACTCAGTGCATCAGACTAACAATTCATTCTCCAATAAGTAAAAGAAATAAGTATATTTTTGTGGTGTACAAAAGTTACAAAGAGAACATGCTTGAATGTCTCTTTAGCATACCATCCTAAAATGTTATGACTGTATGTTTATTTCAATAGTTCCTAGGTTTGCAGCTAAAAGAAATAATCTCATCCTGTTTGCTTATACTTTGCTTTAAAAAAATACCTATATGCAATCATGTTGCATAAGTGGTGAATTTGTAAAAGGTTGGCTGTGTAGGAGAGTTATGCCCTCCTTTAAAATGGTTTGCTTTTAATGGAAACATTTTCACAGCACAACAAATACCACAAAATGTATTTGCTGTAATGATTCTGGTTTATAAATAAAGGGGAATCTCTATTAACGTTCAACACTGTTCTTTACTTCTTGGCCACAGGGAACAGAATGTTATTAGGACAGCTTTAGCTAAGATGACCCCTACGACTTTGACTAGTGATCTCTACTTGTCATTGATGAAGCATGCTGCTCAAATCTTAGTTCCCAAAGTAGTTTCAAAGTGGAGACTTATTGGCATGGGATCTGAAACCAAAATAGATAGTGATTCTGCCTACTGCTTCAAGAACATACCGGTACAGCAAAACGTCACCCTTACTGCCTCTAACTTTCCACGCACCCTTCCCATTCCAACTGTGTCTGGGAACAGTCTCAGGGGAGCTCTATGGAGGCAGCTATTTCAGATGTGCCAAGTAACTAACTGTATCTCTTCATTAGTCTTAGGATTTAGGTGCATTGGCCAGTAACTTTGTCCATCAGGTTCCTTGTTTGTCTGGCCAGTAACTTTGTCTCCCATTCAGTTGGGACCTATCACAGTGGAGCTTGATTGCTGGAATTTAGTGTAGTCCAAAGGTACCTTTGAGCACACCTATTAAACAGAGGCAGTCAGCAGACCAAAGCTATATTAGAGAAAAACAAACAAGGAGTCCAGTGGAGGGGAAAAAAAAAAAAACAAACCCAAGGAGTCTTGTGGCACTTTAAGACTAAGATATTTATTTATCGCATTTAAGTGCCACAAGACTCCTTGCTTTCTTTGCTTTACTAGACTAACACGGCTGCCCCTTTGGAACTTGGCAAGAAGTCCAGTGGTACTTTTAAAGACTAAGGAATTTATTCATTGCAAAAGCTTACCCACCAAAGCTCACGCAACAAATAAATTTGTTCAGCTTTAAAACTGACAAGGGACTTCTGGTTTGTTTTGCTGAAACAGACGAACACAGGATACCCCTCTCTGGCACTTGTCTCCACCAAAAGAGAAGTTCATCCTCATCAGACGAAAGGGAAGCCTGATGTGCACAGCAGGGGCTGGCAATGAGTTACCATTTCAAAACCCAGGCAGGGATGGCTGTCTCTGGCCTACTTACCCATGTGGTATCCATAGGGGGACTCAGTGGCTCCATCCTGCAGACTGGCCAGGATCTCTCCTTTGCCCACGTCGCTGTCGCCCACCAGCAGAAATTTCAGCAAGAAGTCATAGGCTTTCACGGGGCTGCCCATGTGGCTCATCCTTTCCCCCCAAAATCTCTCCAGCCAATCAGCTCCCAGAGCCCATCACGAAAACCAGGGGATGGGGGGGGGGGTCACCGTGGGAGCAGCAGCAGCAGCAAACAGCAGCAAGAGACAAACAGGGGCACGTTCAGCAGCATCGCCGCCCAGGCCAGGCTGCAGCGGGACGGGGGGCGCCACGCCCCGAGGAGATGACAGGCGGGCGATACTGCGACAGCGCCGACATGAACCCGACGGGAAGCGGGGGACGCTGTCAGGCAGCGCGATACGATGACATGCGCAGCGCCGCGGGAGGAAGCGAAAAAAAGGAGACGCGTTCTATCGCGACAGGGGCTGCGGGCGCGTCATATCACGACAGAGCAGCTCGCGGCGTCTGTCGCGACAGCGGGACGGGCCGGTGTCACAGGGGAAGAGCCGGTGAGGCGGGATGTCGAAGCGTCCTGTCGAGGGGCCAGAGCGGGATCCAGGTGGCGGGGTCCGGGGCAGTCGCCTCAGTCCGGGCGCGGGGCGCGTGTCTAGGTCTCGCGCCGCCGCTCGCCGCGCTCCCGCCGCCCCAAGAGCACAGGCTCTGCCCCCGCCCCGCCCCGCCTCGCTCCCATTGGTGCCTCAGGGTGCCGCTCTCCGCCCACCTCCTCTGCTATTGCAACGCCGCTCCGCAGGCCCCGCCCACCTCCCTTGTCATTGGGCAACGCGTCTCCCGGCCTCGCCCGCCTCGCCTTCTATTGGTAAATCGAAGGCGTCAGCCCCGCCCCGCTCGGCTTCCATTGGGGGGGCCGCAGCCTTGGAGTCCCGCCCCCTGTTCCCATGGGGGCAAAGCGGCGTAGTTGCTAGGGTAGCTTCCCCGCGCTATTGGCGCGGTCGCCTGTCCATCGCGGTTTTCCCCACCCCTCACAGGAGCGGGTTGGCCAGTTTCGGGTGGGGGCGGAGCTTCAGTTCAGGAGTGTTTACGTGGTGGCCGGGCGCCTTGCTCGCGCCACATGGGGACTGGGGTTCGAGGCTGCAGGGCGCCGATGCTGCTCAGCTAAATGGGCTGGGCCCCATGAACCCGAGTGTTGCCATGGCTCCAGTGTGCCCAGTCTGGGGCTGGGGCTGATGGGCAGCGAGCTGGGAGTCTCCCACCAGCAGCTCCGCCCTGGATCCTCTCTGACCTGCTGGCTGGCCCCTTGCCAGGCGCCAAAGGAGGCCTGGGAAGTACGAAAGGGAGGTCATTAGGGGACACATGGAGAAAATGCACTATTCATGTAATATTCTTCTGTTTTTAGGGGACTCTGGAACACTTTTCCCAGAAAATAGGGTGTTCCAGGGCATTCCAGCATGCTTTAACCCTCGTAATTAGAAAAACAGACAAAATCCTGTATTTTTGAAAGGGCTGCCGGAGGGAGGACGCGAAGGTAAAAAGGAGGACATGTCTTCCCTTCGCCTGGCATCTGCCTTGGCTGCTTTCCTCAGCACCTGTCCCACTGACCAGCTGCTTCACTGAATAAGCCCTGAGAGGAAGCCACAGGGGCCCGGAGAGCTGGGTTTTAATCTTGCCCTGGTAACTCACTCTCACCCACTCACTTTAGGGCTCTCTGAGACCCGAGAGCAGCACTCAGAAAGCGTGTGAGAATTCAGGGTGCTGGGATGCCAGCGCAGGGGGCAGTGCTACCTTTCTAGTCACGTGGGAAGGGTTAACGGGAGACAGTGCAGTTAGACAAGTTAAAGCAGTGCTTTCCAAACGTTTTTCCTCGGGACCCAGTTGGAAAAAATCATCCATACCCATGACCCAACAATTAATCTGTAAGCAGAGGCGAGGGACCTGGGGCACGGCCCGCAGGCCCCGCCCCCTTGCCGGGGACAGGGCCGGAAGCCGCCGCACTGCCACAGGCGGCTAGGCCCAGCATCCCCGGCCGGGGACGAAGCTGCCGCCGCCGCCGTTGCCGCCGCCGCGGGCAGCCAGCCCTGGATCGCCAGCTGGGGATGGGGCTGCCAGCAGCTGGGCCCCAGATCGCCACCCCATTTGGGCCAGAGACTGGGAGAGGGGTGGCCATGCCAGATCTGGGGCACCGGCGCTGGGATTTGAGGCACATGCTCCGGGTGCCCAGCGCCAGCGACACCTCTGTCTTTAAGCAACGCATGCCAGTCTTTAAGTGGTGGCAGCAGCGGTCTCCACAACCCAGCAACTGTAGGTCTGCAACCCAGTAATGGATCCTGACCTATAGTATGAAAACCACTGCGCTGAAGGATGGGTAGCTTCAGGCCAATCTCAAACTCCTGACTCATCTAACTAAAAATGTAAAGTGGACACTAACATAATTCCATTTTTTCCACTGACTGAAAATCTGTCTAGAGATGTTTCTCCAGAAGGATATGTTTAATTATTTATTTATATTAGGAAAAGCTTTCTTACTCGGAGGGTAGTGAAGCATTGGAATGGGTTGCCTAGAGAAGCGGTGGAATCTCCATCTTTGGAGATATTTAAGGCTTGGTTAGACAAAACCCTGGCTGGGATGATTTAGAGGGAGTAGTCCTGCTTTTTTGCAGGGGGTTGGACTAGATGACCTCATGAGATCCCTTACAACTCTATGATTCTATGATTATTTGGTGCCATAGGTGTGCTTGTCAAGCAAGCCAGGTCTGTCCTCCCAGGGGATTACAATAAATGTCTACCTCTGGCTGCAGTTGGTTGATTGAGAGGATCTTGTGTAAAGAAACATGAACAGACCACAACTACCTCACTGATTTAATTAGAATGACAGCTTCTATATAAATAAGTTCAAGGTCATATTACTTCTTAGACATAATACTGTTTTTCAGTACATTAAGGTAAACAACAGTTAGAAATTAATAGTTTTATGGAACAGACAAAAAATCTAAGATGGTATCTATCTCATTGACTTGGTCTGGCACAAAAAGTTTGCACAAAATATAGATGGTAATGGCAGGGCCATCCCTAGAGGGTTGCGGGCCCCCCAACACCCCCAGCACTGGAGGGAAGGGGCCGGCTGGCTCAGGTGAGGGGAAGACCCCTGCACTGCCCCCCACATGCCAGGGACCAAAAGGGCGGCCTGGTTCAGCGCTGCCCCCGCCCACCCCCGGACCACGCGCACTGCTCTCTACTCTGTGCCAGAGCAGCGGGAGGGGGCGGGAGGCAGCGTGACAGGTGTGGGAGTAGCAATACCGGCTCCACGCTGCCTTCTGCCACCTCCCCCCTGCTCTGGCACAGAGCTGAGAGCAGCGCAGGTGGCGGGGGAGTGAGGGGTGGCTGGACTGGCAGCACTGAACTGGGCTGTCCTTTTGGCTTTCTCGTCTGGTCCACAGCATGGAGGGGGGCAGCAGCGTGGCCCTGCGGGGACCCCCAAAGCACAGGGCACTGGGCAGCCACCCCAGTTGTCCTACCCTAAGGATGGGCGTGGGTAACGGGCAGAAATGGAAATTGGAATGAGGATTTTAAAAAATACAGGTCAGGTTAATACTGCCTGCAGCCATATTACTTTGATATCTGATTTTATTAGATCTCAGAAGCCTAGGCTGAGAGTGGGCAATAATGTGCCAAGAGGTCTACATGTGGCAGAAAAGAGTGAGAGTAGTACTTATTTAAATTCTGTGTTGAACCAGTATTGCATCAAGGTACTACAGAGGAATACAGTGCTGGAAGCATTCTGCTGTAAACTGAGTACCCCTCATCTCCTCACCCCTCCTGTGCCATCAGTAATGTAAATTCTTCACATAACATTAAAGGTTTGCACTTGTGCAGCTAGATCAGTGACACTAGACCAATGGGGGGGGGAGGGGACACCAGTAGACTAAACCCTATTATTACATTTGTAGTTTCACATTGTTTGGAGCATTTCCTGGCAAATAAGTATTGTTTTGATAAATAACATGTTCTTAACGAGCCTGATAGCATTCACTATACAGCTTGAACATGGGTCTCTAACATGAAGGACAAATATAGAAGTGCCAAGATAGCATAATTTTCTTCTTTTTTAGCTGTAAGAGGCAGTAGCATTAGAGGTGACATTAAGATAATAAGGGCTTTGGCAAACACAATAGCATAATACTGCGCAACTAAGAAATGCATCACCATTAAAAGGCCATTTGAACTGGAAAAACAAGCAAATCTTGTTTTGCCCTTGTTTAGTTTGTTTTGCTGGAAACCTAACCGTCGCTATCAGGAACATATTGCTGTAGGGAGCAGCAGCAATACAATCAGGATTTACACTAGGTCATCTCCCTTATCATACTTTTTTCCCTCTCAAAAACAAACTAATTTTGTCACTACTAAATCCTGTTTATATGCGTATAGCCCAAAAATAGTCTACACAAACTATATTTCAACATTTCACCTCAGTCCCAAACCAAACTCTTTAATTGCTTTTTTACCTCCTTTAGGTTAGATGTGCCCAATCTTTGCAATGGATACAGCCACAACTGCAATTTATGAAGAGCATAGGATCTAAGCTTAGGCCTGTTCCTGAGTGGTGCTGAGAGCCTTCACCTCCCATTGACTAAGATGAAAATTGAATACCCAGCATTTTACAGAATTGAGCCCTTCATTTGTAATTATATAATAGGATTATATCATTAAACTGGTGTAAATAATTGCATTAAATTGATTTTACTAATTTATATCTCTGTAAATATAAGAAAAATCTAGCCTGCTTTTAGTGTGTCACACATCTATTCCCTCGCAGATTGTTCCAGATATAAGTTAACAGTAGAGCTCTATAAATAAGGCTTGGAAGACAAGAATGAGACAACCTGATATACTGAAAAATACAGAGCGAGTGGAAGAGTTGAAAGGAGTGATACAGCGTTTTGGCCACTAGGTAAGTTGTGAAAGTTAGCTGCTCCATTTGAAACAGAGGAGGTGCTGACAAAAGGTTATTTGTATAGTGGCACATATAAGTTAGTGAATGGTAAGGATTATGAGGTTCAAAATTGAACATACAACTTTTTTTGGTAATGTTTACAAAGTACATTGAATTCACTGTGTACATATACATACATCTTGTGTGTGTATATGTGTCCGTGTCTAGTTGCATACAAATGTGCAGATTTGTGCTTGATTTGCAGAAATAATAAAAATAATCAGAGCTATTCTACCAGCTTTCTACTTAATGACAGAGTTAGCATTATCTAAGAGAGACAGGTTTCTGTACAGCACTCTTTACTCACATTTTGGCTACCAGCCCCAATAAGAGGAGCCCAACTAGAAGTTAAGATTTGAGAACTGGGCAACTTAAATTCATAGTAATTTTTGTTCTCAAAGTTAAAAAAAAAACAATAACAAAACCCCTTTCAAAATATACATCTAGAAGTTTCTATGGAATCAGGATAAGACTGTGACTAGCTCTACCATTCCATGACAATATGCACATAGCACAACCAGAAATGTTTGTTGTGTCTGTGTGTAATACGAGGTCTTTATTTCTCTGATATGTGTCACAGAATGCTACACCCTTATCTTTCATTTTATATTTTTCATTCCAGTACATTCACTCAGATGATAGTTACAGGTATGTTAGCTCAAAAGTTAACTCAAAGTCCTTCTGGCAGTGTTGGAGATTTGTTTACTGCAGTAAATTCTAGCTTCATTATGTGATAACATGGCTTAATGTACAAACTGACTGTGGAGCTTTGTAGCAGGTTGTTTGAACTACTGCCCCCCCCCCCGTGTGCATGCATGTGTGCGAGCCCACGTGCGGCCACATGCACGTGCGGTTTTTCCAGCTATTCCATCTGTCAGATTTTGTATTTCTAATTTGAGCTAACAGACATAGTCTTATAGTTTGGAAGTTTACAATCTTTTTGCTATGTAGGCAACATTTTGTATTGGTTACTATTAGAATGTAACACTGGCCAGCAGGGTACTTGTGTTCTAATCCCATTGCTGACACTCAAATGTTTTGTGATCTCAGGCAAATCATTTCCATTCTGTGCCTCAGCTTTCTTATCTTTAACATAAAGCAAAATAATTATTTACCATACCTAAGGTAAAGGAGTGTTATGAGGTTTAAACCACAAATGGTTGTAGAATGCTTTGAGTTCCTCATATGGAAAATGTTATAAAATGCTACTATTTATTATGAAAAAAAATCCTACTATCTTATCATACGTAATGATTGTGTGTATGTGGTTTCTGATTTTTACTTTTTTTTAAATACATATATTAGTAAGACCCTTTTTCCTGGGGGTATTCTATTTATTTCTTATAATTCTTCAGGTTTTGTTATGGCAGACAGCTTTTCTCCTGGAACACTAGAGGAAAGAGGGGAGTTAAATTTTTTTACCTCACAGAACTGATGGTTCAATTGTACTTCAAAGGGTATTTATTTTATTTTGAGGTCATTTATAGCTTCCTATGCAGTATCTTATCATAAGAAATATGAAAAAATATTAAAAGTAATTTTTATAACAAGCAATGGTGAAAATACTGCGTGGGTTTTGTTAATCTGTTCTATTTGAATTAAAAATGCTGTTTTTTCAGATGTTTCTAAGTTACAGCAATAAAGTGAAGTTTTTCAAATGGTTATTTTGATATCAAACCATGAAGTGCTGGACTATTGCCCTTCTCCTGAACATTTCCATTTACCTCTCACATTAACTTGTAATCATGTTTGGAACAAGTGTTTGGCCAAGCCCAAGTTTGTGTTGCAGGGCAGTTCATAGTTACACTTTAGACAGAAACACGCCCACAGTTCCTTAACCCACTAGTTATTCAAGTAATTTTTTTTTTTTGAAGTACCTGCCAGAAATCCACTTTCAAGCATCATCCCTGGCTGGTTAGCGACAGCTGAAAATAATTATTTTTTAAAAAAGGAAAGTAAGTAAAGAAATTCCCCAGAGTATTGTTTATCATATAGATCAACTCAGAACAGGGTAGAAAACAAATTTGAGAGTTGCCAAAAAAAAAGTTACTTACAGTTCAAGATAAACAAATAACTCTGAAATATTTGTTTCCAAAAGGGAAGCTTTGCAATAAATCCTTGGTGTATTTCTTTTTCTTTGCTCATAAATAACTCAAGCGACTGTCCTGCTAATTACCATGTGCAGTTTCAGTACAGCAGTCTCCCTGTTAGAAGTAGGTCAGAACATGAAGTTTTTATCTGAACTTCTCATCAGAATGTGTACAAGTTCCAAAAGGGAAGCTGTCTTAGTCTAGTTCAGCAAAAGAAACAAGAAGTCTTCTGGCACTTTCAGGGTATTTCTACACTTACAGTTTAGTTTGAATTTAAGGAGGCTTAATTTGAACTAAATTAGTGCATGTCCACATTAGCTTTCATTAGTTTGAACTAAGGAAAGCCTAGGTCGAACTTATAAAACCTCGCATAAGGTCAACCTAAGGGTAAGTTCGAATTTACGAGTTCAAACTAAACCAGTGAAGCCATGTTAATCTGAACTAAGAATTAGTTTGAATTAATTTGGTTTGACGTTCCTTCCAGGGTGCATGGCACCCTGGAAGGAAGCACCGGCACTCCAGCGCCCTTGGGGCAAGCAGCCCCAAAGGCCCCACCCCCCTGCCAGGGGATCTGCAAGGGGCCTATGGGGTCCTGGTCCCCTAGCTGCAGGGTGCAGTCGTGGGGGCCCTGTGCCCAGCTCTATATAGCCAGAGGGGCTCGGAGAGGGACCCCTGCACCCGGTTCCATCATCACTGGCTGGGCTAGGTGAGACAAGATTCCCTCCCACCCAGCGCAGCCACGCTGTCGGGATGCAGGGACAACAGATTCCCCCCGTGCCCAGCTGGAGGTGTGCTGCTGGGGAACAGGGAGAAGGGATTCCCCCACACCTGGCTAGAGGTGTGCGGCCTGGGCGTGGGGAGAAGGGATTCTCCCATGCCCGACTGGGCGTGTGGAAGAAACCCCCATGGGTCCCTTCCCTGAGCCCAGGCAGCGTGGCTCCAGCCGGCGCAGGGGAAATTCCTTCTCCCTGCACCCCAGCAGGACTGTCAGAGCTGGGCACGGAGGAATCCCTTCTCCCTGCGCCCAGCCAGCACTGTGTGTGTGTGTGTGTGGGGCGGGGTGCTCTAGAGCCCTGGGAGCTGCCAGGCACTAGCCTTCTGAGCTCCACATGGGGGTATGCTTTTCCCTGTGCCGAACTCAAAGGACTGGAGCCCAGCAGGAGATTGGGTTGGAACATGGCCCTTCTTGGGGCCATGTTGCCACACCTCCCATGATGCCCCTCTTCTAATTCGAACTAGCAAGTCTGATCCATGGACATGTTAGTTCGAATTGGTTTTCCTAGTGTGGCCATTTTAGTTCAAATTAATTGAATTCAAACTAATAATTATTAGTTCGAATTGATTAGTTCAAATTCAGTTAATTCAAACTAACATTCTAAAAGTGTAGACATAACCTTAAAGACTAACAAATTTATTTACTGGATGAGCTTTTGTGGGAGAAAATCCACTTTTCTCCCACGAAAGCTCATGCAGTAACTCAATTCATTAGTCTTTAAGTGCCACAAGACTCCTTGTTTGTTTTTTTCATCAAAATGTGGTGATGTAGAAAGAATGGAAGCTAATGGGGGCAGGGCTTGCCACACATGAAATCGACCACAGAATCATTCGCCATGCCAAACAGACTGAGGCCTGGGACTGGACAGAAAAGGAGGACAAGGTGATTTCTCCCGTTCCTGGCTCCTGCACTCACTAACCCTCTCCCAGATAGGTCCTCTGATGACTTCAGTCCCACTTCCATTCAAGTTTCTGCCTAAATGACACCTGTGGAAGACTGCAGGATGTAGGCCTTAGTAACAAACTAAATCTTTGCAGACACTGGCGCTTAACTTTACTACCATGATTAAAATGTTTGCAGAATCAAGACGGCAGAATTTGGCCCTTATTCTATTTCTTGCTCAGTCATTTGATGACGTACTCATTCTATTTATTTGTTTGCTCATAGAGCTAGACAAAAACTATTTAAAAAGCCAGCCCCCCCACACTTTTTTTGTTTTTGTGTGAGTTACACTTAAAGAATGACAAAAATGGGTATTAACAAGTGTGTGAGAAAGTTTGTAATACATAATTTCTTTCTGTAATGGAAATTCCTGTATCCTTCCTGACCCACCATCCATCAGCCTATCTATGGATTCAGGGGAATTTGTTGTAGATTCACACAAAAAGAAGTGTATTTGTTGTAGATTCACACAAAAAGAAGGTTGGAGCCTGAAGAACCACAAGATGTTTTTCATGTGCACAGATGCATAGACACCAACCAGTAAAAAGCTCCAACTACCCATTACCTTTTCTTGTAGTCACTGTCAAACTGTAAACAGAAATTAGCAGCTGCTGTGCTTTTTTATTCAGGGTATATTAACTGGTGAATCATCAAATAATTCACAGCCCAGGATACTGGTTTTCTTCTCCTCTGCAGAGGGAAACACTTATTTTAAATAGAAGATTAACCTCTAAGGATATCACAGGAATGTCAACATGCATCAAATAAAGAGAGAAGCTTTCAAGAAAAACTCCATCATGGGAAACATTTTCTAGAATGTTCAAAATCAGGAGCAAGCAGTCCGCAGAAGAGGGAAAAAGGGATTACATGCAATGTCACTCCCCTCATTTTTTCCCCCATGGCATGATCTTGTGCATCATTAACTTTCCCTTTCTTGCTGCAGGAAGAATCTGCACTCTATTATGTTGAACTTAGCCAAATCCTGAAGTTTATTTTCATACATCTGTGAGTAGATGAGGGATATGATCCAATTGTTTTGTTTTAAATTCTGTTCAGTATGTAATCAGTGAAGTTACTAGTAATTTTGGCCAATAGCAAGCACTTGCATTACCCACAACTTAATTCACTTCCCCCACCCTCCACAAATTTTGGGCTAACTGTTCTCTGCTCTTTTACAATTAAATACTAAACTAACCACCCCGCCACTACAGCTTGCTATACAATTCTTTACTGATAGCATTATAGAGGAGTGTATTTCAACTCTGTAATTAAGACCTATAGCAGAGTGACACCAGTGGGAGTACTGGCTCTTAGCTAGAAACAGCATTGCAAGGTTTTGTTCTCTGTAATTCTCTTGCCCAGATCTCTTAGCTGTCCCTTCTTGCCTTGTGAGTTAACCCTTCAGCTGGTTCACCTTGGGTTTCACTCCTTTCAGAGTAAATCATGTTTTTGACCCAATACTTTTAGGCCTCCATAGTCTTTCCAGCCTTTTGTGGGTCTTCCAGCCAGTCTTCTCTGTGAGGAGATAGGGAAACTCAGCCATCCCTCTACTCTGGGTGCCAGCCCAAGGACCCTTCTGGTAAGTGATTACAGTGTGTTTGGTCAGAACTCTCTCATTTTCCTGGGGCTACTTCTCATAATGCGTCTACACATTCCTTAGAGTGCTCATATGCTCTGTAAGAGCTCAGCCCCTCATCTCAGTCCTCAAGGTAATCAATGAAAAGCAACTACATTAACAGAACAGAACAAAACAAAATAAAGTTCCACCTTCTCTGTCTTACCTGGAGCCACCAGTCATCTGCCTTAGTGTTCCATTTTTGCCTTCAACCTAAGTTAGCTGGGCACTCCACTAAATATTCTCTGAGAGTTGAGAATGAACAGTCTGGTCCCGTCCCGTCCCATCCCATCCTGGGGATTTCTGAACAAAGCTTCTCCCTTTTGAAAGCTTCTCTTCCAAAAAAAATGGCATACCTTGCAGATGTGGTGGGCAGGGCTGAGCCTCGATTCCTCTGTAAACTCTTCTTGCCTAATAAAGGATTGGTTCATCCATCACAGAGATCAGATGGAGATTTCCATTCTAAGATATGTTGTCCAGGTCCTTTTAATTTTCTGATTCACATAACTAATTTGTTTGCAAATAGCTTGACTTAAAAGTCAGGTTTGAGAGGAAACTCCACTGAGAATTTAGGAAGTTCTACTTAAACAAAAATTACTTAATGTTTAAGTTTTTCTCTAAACTTGTAATTTTGCTGCCCATGTGTTCACCAGACTTCCAGCGTCAAACACAGGGATTGCATCTTGCACACTTGATACTGGGCATTTCTCAGGTCAGTTTTATCAAGGGATTATTTGTCTTTATGGTTTAGAGCCAGAGAGATTAAGAAGGGATCATATGGACAAATCAGTTTAATTAGCCTGGGAAGTGTCTTGCCTATTTGCTATTTTTTATAATTCTGCAGAAGGAAAGCCAGGATTGAAGGGAAGAGGTGTGGATCTGGAGAGAAGATAGATATTTCCCTGTGCCTCCTACTGCTCCCTGACTTCTGTAGAGAGGTTCTAGGGGACTGAAGACTGACTCCCTCCTCCATCCTGCTTGCTAGTAGGGATCCAAGCTCATTCCACGTTGCCTCTCTCTCCTCCCCACTTATGGGACATAACAGGTTTTTTAATCACAACTTTCAAAATGTTTTAGTTCAGTTGCAAGCTATGGGGCTTGACAATGTCACATTACATAACAAGGAAGAATAATTCCACCGCAGGAATCACTAAATGAAATTCTTCTTTGAGCAACACTCAGATACATTTAGTATCTGGTGTCTACATGCTACAGCGCATGATTGTCCAGAACTTCTTTTAGCCTTAGTTTGTCAGGACAGGGCTGGTGGCCACCGCCCCCTACCCATATATATGGCTGCAGCTCTGCTCCTCCCAGTTCCTTTTCTTCCACCAAAAAAACAACAAGAAGTCGTGTGGCACTTTGAGACTAACATTTATTTTTCGCATGAGCTTTCATGGGAGAAAATCCCACTTCCACAGATGCTTCGAAGATGGGTGAATTTACAGAAAGGATTATCCCGGGGCCCTTCCCCTGCCAAGCCCTCTATTCCCATATGTCAATGGATGGAGGGGCGGGGGTCTCCAACTACTTCTTCCTCGTTATTCTTCTTCCTATGTTATCTTCCATATGGAAGCAGGATGCCTATACGTTAGGGTGCCCCTTATCAATCCTACCCTTGGCATCTCCCGCCAGTATGTCATTGGGGAAAGGCCTTTTGCCTACCCTGTTTGCTCAAAGGGTGATGTGTTCCCTGCCCCAGTCTTGATTAGTAACCTAACCTAATTGACCTCCCTTTCGGGTTAAGGGGGCAAGGGTGGCAATTATCCCTCCCTTGCTGATCGCCTGCAGGCGTAGGAGCCTGTTGGTCTGTATCATGACTGCCTTTCTCAGGAGTTGATTCTACTAGGGAAGGGCAACCCTCCTACACTAGACAGTCTTGTTGGTGCCCAAGACGTTCCCCTTGCTATTGCAATATAGCAAGTCCCCCGGTGATGTACCAGGATTGCCCCTGTTCTAGTCTCCTGACTGAGTGGCAAATGACCTCTCTGCACTCTCATGCACGTCTTCTCTTGAAGCTCCTGCACTTGGTGGTGTTTCCCCCAGGGGCATTGCTGGTGCTGGGCACACGGGGCACGTGCCCCGGGTCTGGCACCCCCCCCCCCCCAGGTCTCCAGGCCCGGCCCTGGCCCCAGCTGGGGATCCGGGGCTCAGCCGCCCGCAGCAGCAGTGGCCACTCTGGCCCCACCCCCAGTCGGGGATCTGGGGCCCAGCTGCCTGTGGCCGTTCCCGGCCCCATCCCCAGCTGGGGATGCAGGTCCCAGCTGGCTGGGGATGCGGGTCCCAGACGCATGCGGCAGCTTCTGGCCCTGTCCCCAGCCAGGGGGCGTGGCCTGCGGGCTGGGGGTAGGGGCAGGGCCTGGGCTGGTGCCCCGGGTCCCTCCCCAGGGCAGCGATGCCCCTGGTTTCCATAGGCATGTGCCTGGCAGCCCACTACTTTTCACCCAATTTGGGGGTACTGTGTCATTTGTGGGTAGCCGTGCTGATGGTGGATAAGGTTCTAACTCCACCCACCTTCCTCAGTACGGCTAGCAGTCACCTCATACTGAATGCATCCATGCAGCGCTCAAAGAAGAACAGTGGCTACCAGTAACCGTCCTTCTCTGGCTGGTGCAATATAAATATTCCCTCCCTGCCTAGCGTTACCAGATACCAAAGCATAGAAAGCAGTGGTGTCACGGGGGGACCTCAAGGGGCTGCAGCCGCCTGAATAGCCCACCACTCAACTGCACAGGGGTACATCATTGCACTCCTGCACAGGGAATGCTGCTGGGCTGTGGCCAGTAGGGAGCTGCTGCACGCTGGGCTGGGAGATTTTAAAAGCCCTGTGCTGGCCTGATCCTGCTCTGAGCATGCTCAGAGCCAGGTCATGCTGGGGGCTTCAGCCTGTGCCATGGCCCCGCTCTCCTCTGGTGCCAGGTGAAGGAGTGGGCGGGGGTGGAGTCTGGGGAAAGGCGTGCTGGCCACCTGGGGCAGTGGGGGCCAGCAGTGAGACTGGCAGCTAGGAAGGGTTCGGAGGGGCTGCTGGGGGGGATGGGAACAGATCTGGACCCTGTTAGCTGGTGGGGCTGGGGCCCCCCCAATATTTAGGTGTAAGTCACCCCTGGAAAGGAGAACAGGGATGTATGAAAAGGAGGACAGGGCGGACACTGTTCCCTCTAAGCTGTGTGTGTGCGTGCGTGCGCGCATGCCCACCAGTCATGAAACCTGCACACACAACAAAATAAACTGCACCCAAAAAAGTTCAATAATGCTAATATTGGTGCTCACAAAGAAATGTTTTTGTGCACACGACGAAATTGCACACACAGTCTATGAGTAATTAGAGGGAACATTGAAAACGTAGCATTAATGTAATATTCTTTTGGTTTTAGGGGGGCCCTGGAATGCCCCCCCCCCCTAAAAAATAGGATGTGCCGGAGCATCGCAGCATCCTTAAACCGATGTAAGTAAAAATCCAGACACAACCATCTACTTTTAAAAGGCCTGCCGGACGGAGGCCAGGAAGGTAAAAAGGAGGGCACGGCCTCGGGGAACTCTACCCCGCCCCAAAACAGACGAGGGAGCCCCCCTGCACCCCCCTCTCGCAATGCAAAGCGACGACATCCCCCCTCCCTGCCCCACCGCACCCCACCCCTGGTCCCCGCCCAGCCCCACTGCGCCTGCCCAGCGGTGACGTCCCCGCGCGCGGCGGGGCGGAACGGCAGGGGCGGCGCGCGGCGGGATGGAGGAGACGCTGCGGCGCGCGCTGGGCACCTCGCTGCTGCGGCCCACGGGCCACTCGGGCGGCGGCTGCATCAGCCAGGGGCAGAGCTACGAGACCGAGCGGGGCCGCGTCTTCGTGAAGAGCAACGCCAAGGCCGAGGTGTGGGGGGCTTCGTGAGGCTTTTGCATGCTCCACCTTAGCGGGTTCCTCCTTTCAGGGGTGGATGCAACAGCATTGCCTGGCTTTGGGGTGCAAAGTGAGTAGTTGCAGGTGTGAAAAAGAAAAAACAACAACAAGGAGTCGTGGGGCATTTAAAGACTAACAGGTTTGGTTTTAGCATGAGCTTTCCTGGGAGAAAATCCCACTTCGTCTAGGGCTGAGCAGCAAGGTGGGGGCAGCGCAATGCCTAGTGACTCCTGTTTGAAGAAAAAAGAATAAAAAGAGTCATCTGGCACTTAAAGACTAACATTTATTTTTCGTGGGAGAAAATCCCACTTCATCAGGTGCTTTGAAGATGGGTGAATCTGTTAGTCTTTAAGTGCCACACAACTCCTTGGTTTGTGTGTGTGGTGGTTTTTGTTTTTTTTTTGCTGGACTAGACTAACATGGCTATCCTATTTGAAGGCCAGGGCTGGGTGGATGTTTGCTAGCCTGCCCAAGGGTGCACAGTTCCAAAAGTGGGCGTCACTGGCAAAAAAAGCAAGGAGTCCTGTGGTACTTAAAGACGAACAGATTTATTTATCACATTAGCTTTCATGGGAGAAAATCCCACTTCGTCTTCAAAGCATCTGACAAAGCGGGATTCTTCCCCATGAAAGCACATGTGATAAATAAAGCTGTTAGTCTTTAAGCGCAACAGGACTCCTTGCCTTTTTTTTTTTTTTGCTAAACTAGATTAACACGGCTGCCCCTTGGAACTTGTCACTGTCTTGTATTTGTTTCACAATGAATACCTGCTTTGTTTCTCTGTTTGGTGAGGCTGTAAACGCTGGTTCATGGCACAGTTAGTCTCATGCCAAGTGGCTGGAGATGGATTCCATCTTCTGCGTGTTGTGGAAGGAAGTTCATCGCTGGGGTGGATGGTGGCGTTTCTGGTGGTCGATGGAGTGTGCAGCTGTACCAGCATCGGGCCACTGGAAACGCCTGCTAGCCAAGACTGCAGCACAGTGGTATATTTAATGTTCTACAGGGCAACGGTGGCAGCGGCAGTGTTCAGTACAGATACTATCGTGCCCCATCTCCTTACTGCAGAGGTCTGAAGTAGACTCTTTTATCCTTTCTACCCTATTGGGGATTTATGCTTTGGTCCCATGCTATTCAGTATTTTCAGCAATGACTTGCATAATGGAGCAGAGTGTATATTTATAAAAATTTGCAGATGACACCAATCTGTAAGAGGTTGGTAGCACTTTAGAAGATAGGATTAGGATTTAAAACAGCCATGACAAGTTAGAGAATTGGCCTGAAATCAACAAGATTAACTTCAATATGTAGGAAGAAAAAAAAAAAAATCAAATGCCCAGTTACAAAGTGGGGAAAGATTCGGTAGTGCTGGTTAAAGTGGACTGCAAATTGAATATAAATCACTTATGTGATGCAGTGGTGAAAAAGTCTAATACCATTCTGGGTTGTCTTAACAGGAGCATCTTACATAAAATGGAGAGGTAATTGCTAAGCTGTTCTTAGCATTGGTGCAGCCTCAGCTGGAGTACTGTGTCCTTTTTGGGACCCCACACTTTGGGGAAGATGTGGACAAATTGGAGAGAATCCAGAGGAGAACAATAAAAATAAGAGCTTTAGAAAACTTGATATGTGAAGAAAAGTTCAAAAAAATTCCTTAGTCCAGAGAAAAGAAGATGGTGTGGGAGGACCTGATAACAGTTTTCAAATATGTTAACAGCAGGTATAAAGCAGATGGTGATTGACTGTTCTCCATGTCTGTCAGCTGAAGATATGGCATCTTAATCTTCAGCAAGGGAGGTTTAGGTTCAGTATTAGCAAAATTTGGGTAACAGTAAGGGCAGTTAAACTCTGGAATAGGCTTTCAAAGGAGGTTGTCAAATCCCAGTCGTCAGAGGCTTTTAAGAGCAGGTTATTAGACAAACGCCTGTCAGGGATGGTTTGGTTCTGCCTTGGTGCATGGGCTGGACTAGATGATTTATTAAAGTCTCTTCCAGCCCTACGTTGCGGTTTCTATGATTCTTTAAGATGCAAGCCAATAAGTGCTTGCACTTACTTAGGTAGAAACTTCCCTTATTGAGAAAGGTTTACTTGGTAGGGGTTTCTTGCACATTCCTTTTTAATATCAGGTACTAGGCCAATTCGAGCATCCATTTGGGCCTCAGTTAATACATGCACACTCTGGTTAGCATAAAATTATTTTAGTGCATTTGGGAGAGATTGAGAGACCTCTGAGCAGGATGGTGCTGGGTGATGAAGTGAATGTCTTTAAAAAAAAGAAAACAAACCAGAAAACCTGGACTACTTTGCTATTAAATAGGCCACTGTTTTCTATGCTTTTGCATGTGTCTACAACTGCCAAGTGCTGATGAAAGCAAGCTTCGCATGACTGTGTGTGCAGCACATATTGATTTCAGTTATTTGTTCTATCAGAATCTGCGATTGGCTTGAGACTGGCATAAAATTCAGGGAAAGTTAAAATTTTATTTAACCAGTTTAAGCATTTGTGAGTTGTAAAGTATCAACCTCCTTAATGGAATTCTTGTTTGCCTCTAGTCCGGGGAGGTTTTTAATCAGTGCCCACTGCAGTTTGTCCTCTGACTTTCATTCCTACCTGTCCAAAATTATTTCGCTGCTGTTTTATTCACTAGCTAGTCACATTAAATTAGTTTTGTTTATGCTTGTAGCATAGACTGCAGCTTCTTTAAAGGCTCCTTTGTGCAACCCTTTCTCTCCTTGACTAGGAGTTTTACACGACTAATTGCGCTGAAGTTGATGTAGCAGCTCAAAGGAGTGCTGCTTGACATGATTGGTATTGGCAGAATCAGGCTCTAAAGTTGAAATTTGAATAGAGTCTCACTTGAAAGAACATCCTATCTGCATGTTAGCTACAGTCTTTCTTTGTATTTCTGCTGACAATGTGAACTTACAGGATGCCAGCAACTATTTTAGTATTTGTAGTTAAACTGTTGGAGTAGTAATTCTTTGCAAAGCTACACAGAATACCAACACATAACTGTCCTTTTATCTAGCCATTGATGACATTTGTTGCATCCTTTTTTCTGCTCAGAGACTGCATACCATGTTAATACAGTATTTCTTTGTCAGCAGAATGTGTGTGAAATCTGTTCCAGGAATAGAGATGTTTCCTTTGATATGACCCAGGCTTTGATTCAGTTGTTATTTGCCTGACCCTATAAAATGCTGCTGCGTCAGTGGCAGGTTTAGGGATAGAAACTTTGCAATTCTGAAGTTTTTGTCAAGTTTATAGGTCACACGTAGTAGTGCAGACAGCACAACTCTGGGCTGCTGGCATCTTCAGCTTGCTCCATCCAAAAAACAAGCAATTCTGTTTAAAATGTTGACTTGGTTTAAGTGGGAAAAGACCTTCATTTGGTTCTAATAGTGTTCATAAGGACTGATCCTTTCTCTTTGTATTTGACAGGCCAGAAGAATGTTTGAGGGAGAAATGGCAAGTTTATCAGCCATTCTGCAGACACAGACAGTAAAGGTGCCTAAACCCATCAAAGTTATAGATGTGCCAGGAGGCAGCACTCTATTTGTGATGGAGCACTTGGAAATGAGGAGTCTAAACAGGTAAATTCTAATTGTATTATTGCTTCTTGCTGGGACCAGAAATTTAGGTTTAAAGGCCTGTCATGTAAATTTCTTGTTTTGGGGAAGAAAATCCATTTTCATTTTTTTTTTTTGTCTAGTTCTGGGTCTGGAGAGGAAGTTGCTTTCAGTGTATCGTGCCACTTAGTGTCCCATGATACTTTTATACAAAGCCCTTGGCTATGTCTACGCTAGAGGGTTCAATGAAGTCAGCTTAACAAGGTTGATTTATGATCAACTTTAAGTCAGTTTAGAGAGTCCACATTTTTTTAGGTGTGTCCCCTGGCTTAAGTCAACTTTATTAAGCCAATTTAAGTGGCTGCTCTGGCTAAAGTCGAATTAATAAATTCAACATAGGCTGCCACATTTCGTTAAGTCGACTGTAAGGGCACGATTTATTACGTTGAGTTAAACAAGTGGTTGACTCGACTTAATAAATGCCAGATGTGGCCATGAGATTGTTCAGGTCAACTTAAGCCGGGTTAAGTTGGCGTAAGCCTCCAGTGTAGACATACCCAAGGAGTCTTGGGGCACTTTTAAAGACTAACAAATTTATCTGTCGCATGAAGTGGAATTTTCTCCCACAAATCTTATGCAATAAATAAGTTAGTTAGTCTTTAAAAGTGCCTCAAGGCTCCTTGTTTGTTTTGCTGAACTGGACTGACATGGCTGCCCCTTTGGTACTTTCATACAGTGAATCGATTATAAACTAAAGAGAACGCGTAGGTTTCCCAATAAGCATCATGGGAGTTAGGAAAAGAACTACAAGGTCATCTTTCCTTCTCATTTTCACCTTTAGTGGTATGAAACGTTATTATTTAATGTTTCTTACATAGGACAGGAGGGGTATACATGGCACTTCTGGATCCCTAAAGGTGGAGTTTTTGTCCTGGATGTTGATATAAAATCTAAGATCCTTATGGTCTCCGCTCCTGGAAGAAAACCCACTATGGGGATTGTTCCTCTGTTGTTCTGTCAGAGACCAGACTTTGTTCCCCTCCTTATCCCTGCTTCAGGGCTTCTGCAACTGGCTTAGAGAACTCATCAGCTAGCAAAGCTGCAAAAATGTAATAGTCTTTGGTTGCATAACAGGTGCCCCTTGATCTGTGCTGAGCTCAGGAGCTGTTCAGACCTACTCACTCTTCTTGCTCTCTTATGGGTCCTTGGAGTAACAGAGAGCAATCTATGAGGCTGAGGGAAGTGGAGGAATCCTGCAGGGAAACTGAGCTCCCTTTCCTGTGAAATTTGGGCAGACATGAGCATGACTGAGATCCTTGTGTACTAATTTCAGGGGTCTGATCAGCAGTCTTCCCTATAAGCCGTGCACACACACAGCAGGTCTGACTCCTCCGTGCACACTTTGCTGCCAACTGCACGAGGCCTGGAGGTGCTGCTCCTTGCCAGCTCCAAACACACACATTTCTGGCCAGCAGGGAGCTGTTCCAGGGATTCTTAAAATCTCCCCTGAACGTGCTCAGGATGGGAGATTTTAAACGTCCTAGCACAGCTTCCTGCCAGCTGGAAGAATGGCCCCAATGAGGAGCATGCTCAGCGTGGGAGCAGCTCTGGCGGCTAGATGAGTGGCTGGAGGGAGGCAGGGAAGGGGGAGCTGGGGGAAAGGGTGCCTGGGGGACTTGGGGAAGCTAGCCAGTGTGCACGCAGGGAAGGCGCCTGGCTGTGGGATTCAAGGAAGCCCTCCTGCCTTCTGGGGTAGGTGCTCGGGGGGAGCGAAATGGGGGGGTGGGCAGGTAGGAAGTCTAGACACAGACAAAATCGAACTAATATGGAAATTAGATGGTGGGAAACTAGGACTGAATTGTGACTATGGATTCTTCTCACATTATAACAGGTAATTTGACTTCACCCTCCCTCTGTGTACTGTATCCTCGAGTTTGAATTCTTACACATGCTCTGATTTGCTGTTGCAGTATGACCTGATCCCATGTCTTAAACTCCCCTGCATTTATTTTCATCCCATTCTGTAAGTTCTCCCTCTTCAAAGTGTCTGACCAAGTGGGATATTCTCCCACAAAATCTCATGTAATAAATAAATCTGTTAGTCTTTAAGTGCCACAAGACTTCTTGCTTTTTTTAGGCCTCATGTAGTGTGACTACAGAGCAGAAAAACTTATTAAAGTAATTATATTTAGTGGTTAATGAAGTTAGGGTTTCTTTTTACTTTGATTATAATGTAACATTGTGAGATATAGCCTTTGAGTTCCTATTAATAAATGCAACTTTTGGTCTTAAGCTTATCATATATACTTGGGTATAAGCCGATCCGGGCATAACCCCCCCCCCCAAATTCTGAGCCCAAAAAGAAGCTAAAATTGGTGACCCAAGTATAAGCCGAGGCCCCCTTTTGGCCTTGGCCCCTAACCCCCACCCACCTACTGCTGCTGGCTTCCTCTGGGGTTTCTGACAGCTTCCCTACCCCAAAATCTCTGCTGCTGCTGCTTTTCCCTTGCCCCCCTGCTGTCCATTCCTCACTCCTGCCCTCCTGCTCTGCCCTTTCCTCACCACTATCACCCCTGCTGCCCCCCGCTCTGCCCTTTCCTTACTTCTCAGTTTCCTGCTGCTGCCCCCTGCTCCGCCCTTTCCTCACTGTTGTCACCCCTACTGCCCCCCTGCTCTGCCCTTTCCTCACTGCTACCCCCCTGCTCACTTCTGTTTCCTGCTGCTGCCCTCCTTCTCTGCCCCTTCCCCACTGCTGCCCCGTTGGCTCAACACTGCCACCCCCTGCTCCCTTCTCAGTTCCCTGCTGTTGCTCCCCTGTTCCCCAACACCTGTTCCACCCCTTTCCCCCTCACCCCACAATCCCTGCTGCTGCTCTTCCCAGCCTGCCAGGAACCGCCCCCCTAAATCCCTGGTCCCTGTCGCTGCTTCCCTGGGCTCCCCAAAAACCCTGGGTCCTCCTGCTGCTTTCCCTGGACTCCCCAACCCCTGGTCCCTGCTGCCGCTTCCTTGGCCTCCCTGAATCCCCCCCCCGACCCACTTACTTGGCCACTCCAGATGCAGGGGTCCCTGCCTTCCTCCAGCCCCAGCCCTGGCCAACTGCCTAAGATGGCCACCCAGCAACACTGGGTCCCCGGCCCGCTGCATGGTCAGGGAAAGGGCTGGCTGGGGCTGTCTACCATATTCTCCCGAGTATCAGCCGAGTGCCTGTTTTGAAGCCAATTTTCGGGCACAAAATTCTCGGCTTATACGCAATGATATACGGTAGTTTCCTTTTTTAATAGGGTGTCTATGTGCAGAGAGAACTTTTCCACATGCTCAGCAAATGCCCATGAGTAATTCCCTGCATATCAAGGTGTGAATTCACTGCTTACTATGTGATTCAGGGATACTAAAATTATTTATTTTGCTTTCTTAGACATTCAGCAAAGCTTGGAATGCAGTTGGCTGATCTCCACCTTCACAACCAGAAACTTGGAGAGAAGTTGAAGAAAGAAGGGAACACTGTTGGTATAGTACACAGTTGCCTCTAAATGTAATGACATTAAGCTACTTAACAGGTAATCTGTAGAACAGACAGTTGCCAAAATGACCTTGTCATTTCATGAACATCTGTGTGGTTCCAGTAACACTGCTGTGCAGATGGACTTGTAACATCTTCCTTTTTGTATTTTAGTTTAAAGAAGATGAAACGTAGCAAAAAGCTCTTCATCTTTTTTTTTTTTTTTTTTTTTTTTTGTGGGTAAAATATTACTTAGACTTGGTTTCCTAGTTAGTTGCCCCAAATCATTGTCTGTATAAGCGTTGTTTCAGTGGAGATATACCACCAGATGATGTGATGAAAATAAACGCTTAAACATTTTGTCATCTCCTAAAGTTAACTGAAGGCGACTTAATGAAGATACTACAAAGTAAGCTGTCTGCTGCCAATAAACTATTGCATCTCCATTTGATTTAAAGGCTGCTTACACTGCCAGTGTTTAGTCTTTATAATCAGTGTTTTTATTTTTTTTTTCCTGGTTTGCAAGGTAAAAGCGAGGAGCAAACAGATGTCCAGTTTGTGGATCGATTTGGCTTTCATACTGTCACCTGCTGTGGCTATCTCCCACAGGTAGGTTCTGCTTAAGTCTTGGAACTTACTTAACCTGTTGGCACTTGCATTTAAATCCCCTGAGAATGTAAAATAATGGAACACTTTACGACTTCGCTGCGTATATTCCTAATTGTAGATGAATGAATGCTTGGATTGTATGAGATAATTGCTTTGCTTTGGAAAACACAGAGGGACAAAATTATTCTATATGTTGCTTCATTGATTTCAGTGAAGTTATCCTAGGACTTAATTTGTTCCAAATAGCTTGGAAAGCAACTGTCAAAGACTGGATTTAGAGCTACATTAGGCACCAGCAATATCTCTGCTTTTGCTTTTTATTCAGTGAATGAGATTTTAAGGAAGACTAGAACTGTTCCTGAACATTAGTTATAATAGGCAACTGAAATGATGATAGTTTGCTCTAGATAGACATCAAGATGCCAATTGTACGTTTTTGTTTCCTCAAAAGCTTTATTTTAAAAAATGCTATCCTGTCTTATGCTGCATATCCAATGCCTGACCATCAGTCCTGCTTTTCCAGGTGAATGACTGGCAGAATGATTGGGTGACTTTCTATGCCAGGCAGCGAATCCAGCCCCAGATGGATATGATTGAAAAGAATTCAGGAGACAGGGAGGCAAGAGAACTTTGGGCACAGCTTCAGGTAGAAGAACTCCCTGTGACTTGTAATGTATTGATAGCTAGACGTATGTTAGCTGGTTTTTTGTTTTATTTTTTAAATAAAGAAATTAGCTCCAACCTTCTGCTGGAGCTTCTAGGATTTTGTGAGGAAGAGAGATTTATTCCCGAAGACTCTAAAAACACCTTTTTATATGAAGGTAGAATGGCTTCATGCATTGCTCTTCACTGCTATTCTTTTAAGTAAATCCTTATAGACTATCCCTTTAGGGCCGGGGTGGCCAAACTTATGGAACTCAAGAGCCATACAAGCTGATTATTAAACCTTTGAGAGCCACGCTGAGGCCTATTGCCATATACTTTTACCTACCCCCAAATCAATAAGTTTAAAATTCATTGTGCACTTTAATTTTATCATAAAAAGAGGACAAATATCAATCGTACTAATGACAGATTCTAATAATTATTTAATGTTACCATGAAAATTAGGCCTATACAGTAAAAATTTAGCTGCTGCTCAATGTAGAAGACTTCAGGCAAGTGGCAAGTTTTTTAAAATCCTGACCATGCCGCACTTCTCCCCACCGTCCCAAGCCCCTCCTGAACTCTTAGGCTGGTGCTGCTTTCCTAAATTGATTTGCTGACATTCTTCTGGGAGCCACAGTTTTCATTCAAGAGCCACATGTGGCTCCCGAGCTGCAGTTTAGCCACGCCTCCTTTAGGGAGTGCTTTGCATTGGCATTCAAGAGATCCTAGTTTAAGTCTCTTATTCCCTGGACAGGGAGTTTTAGATGCCTGTTATCCAAAACACAAAACAGGAGAATGCCATGGGTTACTCAGCAAACAGCACTGCTATCTCATCTGTGGGTTGCAATTGTCATTTTGAGTGGAGGCACTCTTAACTGTTTACTCACTATTTTATGGAACTGTACCCATAGATAATAGAAGGTTTCTTACCCTTTCTTCCATTGGGGCAGTATCTTTGAATTTGTTTGCAACTGGCTAAAGTTGAAGTACTGAGGACATTTTAGCTTTTGACTTAACACAGAAAAACAGTTACAACATGCACCTTAAAGTTAGGAAGAAGTCCCAAAAATGAAAGATGGAATCTCTGACAGACACATTACCCCATATTGCAGACTTGGGAATGAGATATATGATTGGATGGTCTTTATCCACTAGTACCTGTGATGCTATAAAAGTAGAAACCATGTTGATTCACTCTTAATCTTTTATTTTACAGGTCAAAGGATCCCACTCTGTTTTGATTTGCAATTAACCAACTAATTTTTAAGAATTTGGAATTCATGTTCTGTAACCTTTATGTGTACATGTACTTTGCTTGCTCTGGTGACTACTGTCTTAAGTAACTCACACTCAGCTGTCTTTGATCTTGAAGAATCTCACTGGTAACTCTTCCTCTTTTTTTTTTTTTTTTTTTTTCCCCTCCTTCACAGCTGAAGATACCCAGTTTGTTCCATGACATGGAGATTGTTCCTGCTCTCCTTCATGGGGATATGTGGGGAGGAAATGTAGCAGAGGATGATTCTGGCCCCATTATCTTTGATCCTGCTTCCTTCTATGGTCATTCAGAATATGAACTTGCAATAGCTGGGATGTTTGGTGGCTTCAGCAATTCTTTTTACTCTGCTTACCACAGTAAAATTCCCAAAGCTCCAGGCTTTGAGAAACGACTCAAGCTGTACCAGCTCTTCCATTATATGAACCACTGGAACCATTTTGGATCAGGCTACAGGGGGTCCTCTCTAAACATCATGAGAAACCTGGTAAAATGACTTCACCTTCAAGCTGAGTTTCTCACTCCCCACTTGTGGAAATCCACACTCCTTGGTGAAGCAACTACAAATAATAAATGTTACTTAACCCTCCCCCCTTTGCACAGCTTAAATGTATAAAATCAGTGAGTCCTGCTGAATTCCAGCTGTGGCATTTTTCCATCCCTTTGAGATAGTCACTTGCTGGAGGAATGATTTGTTAGTTTGTTACCCAAGGAGGTGTTACATGAAAGAGTGTGCAGTGTCAAGATGCTGATTTATAGTTCAGGTTTGGCAGATTGAATCGGAAGAAAATTCTTGTGTCTAAATTACTTGGAGGAGGTCCTGTGGCACAGACCAACCAACCACATTTTTAAGTATCTGCACCTGCACACTGACTAACCAATTTTTTCATGTTGATTTTTGAAATGGAAGGATGGCCTTTCCTCAGGCACTGATACAAATAGCTGAAGAGGTGGCTCATTGAGATTTTTCCTTCTTGCCAGCTTGTTTGGCCAAACTCTTTTCAGCCATGCATATGTAGGTACAGGTACCAAGCAATAGCATGATAACATGAAAACCTGAAAGGGCCAAATAAAGTAATCAGGGCTACCTGTGAACAATTTAAACATGGTTCAAATGGGTGGAGTTCCCTGCCTATCCAACCATACGGCAGTGAGTCCATGCTTCTTGAGTGTTTTTTGACACCATATCTTTCAGTTTTGCTGGCATGTTTCCAGGCTGTCCTATGTCTGCTAATAAACCAGCTTCTAGCTAGAGCCTGTTCAGAGCTGGTACCTTCTTGCTTTCTGAATGGAGTTGTTGTCTGATAAGATTTCCTCTGCTGCTGGATGTCTTCAAGCAGAGCAGGGTACATGCTGCTGACAGGCAGATGCAACTGTCTACAACCTTTTTGGTTCATCATCCACTAAAGAAAAGACGGCAACAGTGCCATCAGATCACTGGGTAGTTCCCATATAAATTGTTCACAATTCACATTGTGGGTGCAATGTCTATCTGTATTTTTGAGGGCCCCACAAACTGTAATATTTAGCTATTGGCACTAGGCATTCAAGTCAAAATTGGACTGGATGCACGTGGGAGCATGCCTACACTTAATACCAGTGTCATCAAAGTTGCTTCAAAGAATTAAGTTAGGAAAACAGGAGCTTGCAAAATAGTAGCTGTTCCATGTGTGCTTGCGGGACAGTGGTGTTAAAACAATAGCTCTGCTATTTGAGATGTGGACTTCTAGTGATATTTCAACATAAGGACATGAGGTAGGTGAGAGATGCATGATTACTTACATGCATGTTAAGCTTGTAGGAGTGGTTTTTTTATTGAACTAAAATGTTTTTCACTATATGTGAGTTAATACTCTGGTATTTTTGCTGAATTTCTTTGGCTGCTGATTTTGCAGTGAGATTGATAAGCCTTTCTAGCAATTTTGGTGACTACAGTTAGAATATTTTTTTCTCCCCCTAATCCTAGTAGTAGTTTCACTGGCTGTTAATTGTTGGCCGAAAAAGTCCAAACATAGAATAATTTTAACCATGTCCTGCTGTTTAAATAAAGGATTAGTCCCCTAATTGTTTGTCTGTGTCTGTTTGTGTGAATAGCTTGGAGCTTCCTTTCAAGTCCAGGAAAGTGCCCCTAACTGCTGAAGAACAAGAAGTTTCTATATCTTTCCCAAAGAAAGTTCAGTGTGATGGTTTCTGGGGCACCTAAGACTGAGTAATCTTGTTATAGTTTTCCATGTACCAAACTGTCAGACACTCAGGCACTCACTCTACTGTGGGCTGTTCCAGCCCTGTCTTTGCTCTGCCAGTTAACCAGGTTCCACACTGAACTCTTGAGTTCCTTTGAGGTGTTCCCTATGCTATCCAGTCCCTAACACTGATTATTCACAGAAATCCCAGACCCTCTGCCCCAGGTGATGGGATGTTCTTCAGTTTTGCCTTATTTACTGCTCCTGTATAATGCAAGACATGTAATGGCACAAGAAAACATTTACTCAGAATGGAGATTCTAATAGAAATGAGGGAATGATGGAAACAAATGGCTATAGTACAAAAGAAAACAACAGAACTTGAACCTGGATACATACTTATGTTAAACCTTCCTATCTAATAAAGTATGTTCACCCAACTCCACAGCTGAGTCTGTTGCCGAGCTGGCTGGCTTCATGGGGACCGGCATCCATGTGAACATCTTTGCTTCTCGATGCCTCCTCCATAAAAGGATCCACAGTCCTTTTCGCCATCCTGGGTTGTACTGAAAGAGACTTTTGTCTTATTCACAAGCAGGGTGATTCTGTTTTAATGGTGGTTTGGTTTGGTTTTTTAACCCCACATGGTTTTGATTGTTTTCAATTGTCTTTGAAGTTTTTACTGAAAGTCTTGGGATAGTTCAAGGATGTCTGACACTACATCTCTGGCTAACCAGGGCAGGATGACAACTCTATAATATTTGAGTGGAACATCACAGAGACATTAGTCCCTGGTGCCTAACTTAAATAAGTTCACAACACATACTTTTGATATAGCTACATTGTTTCTGAAACATTACCTGCATGTGCATTTCACAATGATTATGAATCTTGACAAATTATGAGTCTTCTGAAGATAACTTACACATTCTTTATAAATTAAAATCCTGCAAGATGTGGTTGGTGTGGTGAGTTAGTCAGGGCTGAAGTGAGAGTGGTTTGCACAGAATGGAGGATGCTTTGCTAAGGATTCTGTTACACCCGGATCTTGCCTCCTTCCATTGAGTTTGACTGGAACTGAAGTAAGCTCGAAGAGCATATTTATGGAGTCTGTCGCTGAATAAATTAATCTATATACACATAGCTCAGGGACTCCCTGTCCATGATTTCAAACAGTGCAAATAACACTGACTTTTTTTTGTTTCCCCTGGGTGATGTGTTCTCACTTGCCATTTTATGCCACCTGGCTTACAAAGTCCCCATAAAACTTAATGATTGCTTTCACTGTTGGGTGGTGGTGATTTTGGCTAAAAAGTGCAATCTGTCTGCATTCCTCACTCTTCACTTCCAGACTCTCATGTTAAGTCCCTATTACTTCTTGGTGTTTTTTGGGCTTCAGTGCATTAGGCTTCTACCCTGAACTCTCTTTTTAACTGTTCATTTGGTTTACAAAACTCTATAGAAAATCAGAACTTAAATGTCTCAGATGGATAGTCTATCATCAGAAGAGATAGCCATGTTAGTCTAGTCCAGCAAAAAAACCAAGGAGTCGTGTGGCACTTAAAGACTAACAGATTTATTTTTCGCGTGAGTTTTCATGAAAGCTCATGAGAAAAATAAATGTTAGTCTTTAAGTGCCACACGAGTCCTTGCTTTTTTATAAGCAGAAGGTCAGCTCTGATCTGAAAACAATGTCAGATTTTGGGTCAGTTACTTTCCAGTATGATAAGTCTCGAGAGAGAATAGCATGCCCATGTGCAACAGAACTTTAGAAAAGGTTATTCAAGTGTGAAGGCATGAAACAAAGATTGCAGATATCATAGAAGAAGATTAAGAAAATAGAAGTAGCCAGGTTGAGAGCTATAAAATTTTACTAGCATTTGGCTATGAATTTTAATCTACATTCTGCTATATTAAGGATCAAAGTATATTAAATAAGAAATATACACATAATGCACAGTTGCAGCATACTACTGTCCCCCAGATGCTTTGGTGCAAAGATCCCTTCACCCCATAAGTGATAGCAGAGTCCTGAAAGGTGGGGAGGGTCTCTTCTGTAGAGAGAGTCTGGGTTTTCTTGGGCATTGCTATGTCCTGTAAGGTGAAAAAGTGGTAAGTAATATGTTGTTTTCTTCCTCCAATGTGTAGTTCTACTTTGCTGTTTTATTACTATCCCTCCTCTGCCCCCTTTACTGCCCCCCCCCCGTGATCTTGAGTTCCCCATCTCCCTCCTACATGTCAAATCAATGGCTTGCTCCCCCCTCCATGTTTTCCTCAGCTTTTTTGCATTCTGACACAAGGGCTCATTTTGCCCTTACAAGGGACTTCTCAGTAAGGTCAATGCTACCACTACCAAATCAGCATTTCTACTCCAGGTCATTTTGGAGATTCAATATGAAAAGTTCAGTAGATTTAAAAACAAAAATGAAATTCAAAATGAATTTTATCTCATAAAACTTCTTGGCCCACTCCAGTTTGGGGTGAGAGGTGATCTGTTGAATTTTCAGGAAGATTAGCTTCACCAACAGGAAGTTAGGGTAGAGGAAAGAAGACTTTATAAGGGGGGGCCGCTTTCAACCTTTAATGTGAAACAGTTATTGAACCTTCATAGTAGGGCCAAGACCCTGAAAAGCAATTAAAACACCTCCTGTGGGGAAACAGATTTTTAAAGGTTAGTGTTTTAGGCAGGCACAGACCGACAAAATGAATGAAGGAATTTATTATTTATAGTTTGCTGATATGTAGGACCCCCAGCTAGAACAGGGACCCATTTTGTCAGGTGCTGTACAAAGACAAAAAACAAATGCCCCAAAGAGTTTACAATGTAAGTATATGATAAGACTCCGGCTGGGTACAGACAAACTGATGCCAGAGTGCAAGGAATAAAGGAGGTAGTAACTGCAAACGTTATCACAAATTTGTGGTTAATGTATTTTCTTACTGCTTTTAATGCCACTTACTGCCCAATGCCCATATTCCCATAAACAATTAGTATAGCAGAAAGTATACAGCTGTCGTCAGCAAATGTACATGCTATCTTCAGTTTAACAGTTACTAAAAAAAGAATGAACGCTTCTGGAACCTGCCAAGTCTGCCTGGCAGCAGATCCTCTGGGAATCCAGCATTTCATGCTCCTCAGGTTACAGGCTGCTGTCCCTTCACGTAAATAACTGGTTGAAGGGTGAAATGTATTCTGCAGATAATGCCTTTAAGGGTGGGGTATATATAATGTGTGTGAAAAATAGGCCTATGGTTTTGAACATCAGGCTGAGGTGCCCTGTCACTGATGTGTCTACATTGTGGAGTCTTACAGGGACCCAGGCAAACATATTGTAGACAAATGGATGTATTTTAACTATATACATTAATCATAGAACCATAGAAATATAGGACTGTAGGAGACCTAAAAAACTCAAGACCTGCCCCCTGTGTTAAGGCAGGATCAAATAAACCTAGATAGACCATTCCTGAAGGTGTTTTTCCCAATATGTTCTTGAAAACTTCTAATGATGGGGATTTCACAGCCTCCTTTGAAGCCTATTCCAAAACTCAACTACCCTTAGAGTTACGTTTATATAGTTTCTCTTTTAGGGAGGAATTTTCAACAAAATTCACCTTACCCTACTCCAATCAGTCAAAAGAAGAGACAGGTCAGTGTTGAATGTGTTTAAATATCCTACTATAATATCCTGACACCCTAAATCCTGGATTGCATCTTTGTTGCTTACTGACCTGTGGACTCATCTTTGTCTCTGGTTTTCAGTTTGATCTTTTCACTTACACAAACGACACTCACCATCAGAGTTCCAAAAACTTCCTGGGGAGGTAGATTTTCCACTTCCATGCCCCCCGCGCTCCCCCCCCCGCATTCTTCATTTTTCCCAATCTGGTTTCAGAATAGGTCCTATTCACTGAGCTTTGCCACTGGGGGGTTCTCATAGACTTAAGCAAGACTGGTTAAGTTCATGCTGAATGAGCAAGTGTGCCAGATGCTTTTCACAACAGAAGCTTAAAAAAAACCCCTTTTTCTTCATGACATCAGGCTGCCTGTATCTGGCCACCAGAATAACTTCCCTTTATTCTTTTACAAAGCAAAAATATAGTGTCTGACATCCCAGAGTGTTACCATTTTCTTGTTTTAAATCTTCCATCTTTAAGCAGGGCCCAAATTATATGCTGAGCTCTACCCTGCACATTTTCAGTGGGTTTAGAGGACTAAAGGAGTGCTGAATTATTTGACCCAAGATAACTTAGATGAATAATTGTAAAAGCTCTCTGGAAAGACCACGGATTTTCTAGGGAGAAATTATTGTATAAGTCTGATCAGTGTGTTGAGGGCTAGTCAGCTTTCTTATGGTCTTAGAGATCTTCATTAGTCCCTCAAGGAAAAATTTGTCTCTCTGAAATAGAAGGTAAAGGAGACTGCTTTTTTTTTTTTTTTCAATGTCCCTCAGACTTCTGAGAAGTTAAAAGATTTTCCCAAACACTTCTTGAGGGGTCATTGAAACTAGAGCTGGCCAGGAGTTGACAATTCTGTTTTATGACTACTTTCAAGTCTTTGAAAATTATTATTATTATTGTTTGCATGATAATGAAAACAGATCATTTTTGCAAAATAATTGTTGAAACATCTATCTTAAGATTGAAAAGTACAGTTTTTTTAGTTGGATCATACTGTGTGGGCATAGCACCTTGGATCTTGGAAACTGTTCCATCATAATTTACACTGCTTCACAAAACATTTCAGCTTTGATTAAATGGCATCATTTGTTGAAAACCCATTTATTTGGAAATGTTCTGACCAGCCCTAAGTGTAACTAGGCAGAAGTGATTAGCAGTCAAAACCAAATTTCTAAACGTGATCAGTATATACCTAGTTGTCTGCTCTTCGAAAGGGCAAAAATGGCTTCAAATCAAATTGGCAGGTTTTTTTGTTTGTCAACTAGATTAATGTTCCAGGAAAATTACTCTGTTAGGATAAGGATGGAAATAGTGTCCATGAAAGACAGCTCAAGAAGTTGTTTTAGGAGTGCAGCAAAATACAGAAACCCCTGCTACCACAGTGAAAAAGAATCCATGCAAACTCCAGTTGTTGGGGAGACTATTATTTCTCAGCCTAAACTAAACCTGTCAGCTTCTAACAGTGCTATGTGCATAGAAGTAGCTGAAACTAGAGAACAAAATATGCTTTCCTTCATGCCATAAATTCTTGCATAAAAATCTAGTCTCCCTCTCCAAGGACACCAGAACATCAAAGGAAAGCATCTGTTGTTCACACTGCTGAAATATGTTACTTGGTAGTATGATATTTAATTTCCTGCAATTAAACAGTGGGCGCTCCCCTCCAGAAAGTGATTAATTTTATTTTATTGCCTTATCTAATGCAGGTGCGTGAAAGATACTGTGAACTTGAAGACTGGATCTTTTCCTGGCTTCTCTATCCTACAAAACCAAATGGAAATTAGAAAACTTTTCATGGCAGGGGCTCCTTTTTAAATATAAACATGGACTATGCATCCAGAGCAGCAGAGTTTTCAGGTTTTGATAGGTTAGAAATATAGTATTTAAAAATGCAAACGTGGAGGGGTTGGGGACAAATCTATTTTTATATGACGATTACCCCCCATCAGAGGCCTGGGTACAATAGAAGTTCACAGTGACTGGGCACATCAGGTGTGAAATGTGTTTGGTAAGTGGTTTAATGACTCAGATGTGTCCTGAATTTCCTTTCACTCTTGTATCTACAGACTTTAATGGAATTTCACCTGACTTTCACTGGTTTGAGATCAGAACTAGGGCTTATATCACTGCCCTTTACACCCCAGTTTCTATCAGAACCCACAACAGAACCAGAAGTCACCAATAATCCCATGGATCATCAAATTTTATAATAATACCTTTCTTCATTTCTTACAGAGAATTGTATTCTGCCACCCTTATGCTGAGTGTGGCCTTGCTCCCTAGTGAGACTAGCTGACAATTAAAATATTAGTCAATCTGAATTAAAGTAGCAGAATCAGACTCTCAATTTGCTGAAAATTGGTGATAAGTTAGTTCATGATTTTCCCAATCAGAGGAGGTGCAAAACAATGAAAATCTACAGTTTATTTACCTAAATGCAACACAACACTTAGGAGTTTCAAAAGCAGTAATTAAGGAAAGTTTACTCCACATAAACCAATTTTGATTTATGTTTTAAAGGGTTAATCAGCAAACTTGAAATCATTATTAATCAGTATAGAAGTTTGCTTTCTAACATTGCGATAGCCAACAGAGGATGCTACTGCTGTGCTGTTTATTGATCTGTCTAGAATCAGCTATATTCTGCTCTCATTTATTCAGGTGCACCTCCAGTGAATTCTGCGGGCCCAGAGTTTGAAGTTCCATCTTGAGCAATGCTGGACCATTCATTGCACTGTGCTAATAGTGTGCCTACCTCTGTTTTATCTCCAAATTATATTTTAGTGAATGAATAGCCATATGTCTTACTAAAAGAAAGAAACATCCTCTGTACACTTGGAAGTGACCAACGTGGTATTCATCTGTAATGGGCAGCACAGAAAATCCCTCCAACCTACATTCAGTTCCTTTAAAAATACATCCCATCTATATCTTAGCTATATGGAAAGGGGACTAGCCTTGTTCTGTGAATTGTTATGAAAATATTTCTCTCAGTATGATAAGAAATTAAGCTTGGTAAAATCTACCCCAAGAGTGCTGAAGCAACTGTTGGCTTGAGTGGTTGTAGCCAATACCATTGAAAATAAGTATGTTTTTGGGCTGTGGCCCATATTCTGAGGCTCTGCAGTCACTGAAGATGCTCCCTTTTCTAAGGAGAAAAAAAAAGCAAGGAATCTTGTGGCACTTAAAGACTAACAGATGTGTTTATTGCATGAGCTTTCGTGGGAGAATATCCCACTTCATCAGATGCTTTGAAGAGGGAGAACTTACAGACTTGGATGAAAACAAATGCAGGGGAGTGTAAGACATAGGATCAGGTCATACTGCAACAGCAAATCAGAGCATTAGAAAGGATTCAAACTCTAGGAAACAGTACACAGAAGGAGGGTGAAGTCGAATTACCTGTTATAATGTGAAAAGAATCCATAGTCACGATTCAGCCCTGCTTTCACACAATCTAATCTGCATATTATTTGAATTTCAGCTGTTTCTCTTTGAAGTTTTGCTGTCCCATTGATCTTCTTGATTTTCATCAAGACTTCTGGGTCACTTCTCAGAGAATTGCTAGAAGGCATTTCTCCTCCACTTCCTCATTACAAGCAGGTTGGATGGTGACTAATCATGAAGCATCATACTTTGTAGAGCATCCTTTAGATTTCCATCTGTCAGGTAAGCTGAATGATATAATGTAACATTATGTTTGTACCCCTTAATCTGATCCTCTTCCTTGCCTGTTAGAACATCTAGGCAATAGCAATAGTAGAAAACCCAAGAACTATAGAACTTGCATGAAAACTGAACAGTTTGTATCCTCAGCTTTTATTAGGGTAGCATAATCCAGAGGATAGATTTTGGGTTTGAGAGTCCAAAAATGGTCCAGTAAATAACCCTTTCCCCCTGTTCCTCACTGTTCTTTCATTCCCTCCCGCCATATTTCAGTGTTGTTTAATTTTTAGTCTTTGTGATCTGACCATGGTGCTGAATTGCTGATGAGACAGGAGTTGACTTTTCTTTAAGGTAGTTATTTTTAGGTACTTCTATTATTAAAAACCCATCTGGGACATTTCTGAGTTGCTTTATTTACTGTGTATGAAATCAGGATGATTTAAACATATTGATTATGAGACGACAATACAAGCTGATAATAGGCTGTGAAGCCTTTCACATTTGGGTTATCCGTTCAGTTCCAGACCAGGCCAATAGCAAGTATGACTGTTCCATAACCTATGTGAAATAATTGAATTATCTTGGTCCAATTCTGAGTGCATAGAGGTCTGAGCACAAAAAGACCCCAGAACAATTGGCATTATTATTGGAAATCGCATCAAAGAAGCCAAGGACTCACTGGACTGTGGTGATGGAGAGTGAAGACTAGGGCAGAATTCAGGGACAGGTGTTGTGGTGGGGGTGACATGCTGTGCTGCATCTTTTGCTATGTCTAGTCAGTGTAAGGAGAGAGGATTTATACCTCCAGGACTGACAATCTGGCACTTCCCACTGACACTGTTTAGAGTTCTCTGTTCAGTATCCCCAAGTAATTCCCCTATTTCCTCCAATAACCACACTCTTATTCCAGCTATATTTTTAGTGGTCCCAAAATCCTCAGTTGGTTTCCATATCATTGTGGTCCATCTCCTTTTGCAAGGGAAACGCCATATTTGTTTAGTGGTGGAGCCTTCTTCAGCATCTCTACACATTCCTGGAAGTCATATAGACTTTACCTTCACTAGCCACACATCATTGCCATGTGAGTTTTTAAGTGCCCAAAAGGATCAGTCCAGGATCTAGGGAGATGGGAAAAAACTGTAAAACTTTATTGGTCTAAAAGTACAAACATCTTCTAGAGTAACACTACTAATATGAGTTCAATACTAGGAGCCTGCACTGAACAATTTAATTCTGGTAAATAGGAGTTGTCGACCCTGTTGAATGTTGGTCCGCATCATAAAACCACTCCATAATTTGGAACAATTCATTTCTACTGAAGTGAGACTCAGGTGAGAACCTCTGAAATATCAGAGATTGCTGCCCCTCAAGATGGATATGTGTTGTCAGAGCTTTGTGAGGCTCAAGGACCTGGAATAGCTACAGAGGTTGCAACTTTTAAAATGGAGAATTATTGGCAGATCTGTGTGGAGATCCAGTACTGGCATAGCAGAGGATGACATCTTCCATACAGTATTGAAAAGTCAATTCTTAAACGTGGTACCAGTCTCCATCATCCTCTTGTTAAATTTTCAAAAAAGCAACTTTGTGTTTTCTTCTATGCTGCCTCTAATTCTTGGGTAGAGCTGCCTCGATATGTCCATAAAGCTACTGTTGTGGGGGAGTGGGTGGAGGGGGCACAATCCCCACACTGCAAGAAGGAGTTCCAATTGAGAGGCAAGAGACCAAACCACAATTTTTTGGGTTAACTACTTTCTATGTGACTTTTATTGAGATAAATAAAATTACAAAAAAGAAAGAAGAGAAAAAAAGGTTAAATAAGAGGTTAATATTATTCAATTACTAATATTTCTATTATAAAAATTAAAAAACTTGCAATTCCTATTAAATTATACTTAACAAATCTCATACAAACTGCGGTTTTAGAACTCTATTTTTTAAAGGCATTTAAAGATCTAAGTACAAATTAATTGCCCAATAAACAGAAAATAGCGCACAAATATTACTATAACATTTATCCCAATTCTTGTGCCTAACCCTGAATTAAAACCCCCAGTTTTAATCCTGATTGATATAATTTAACAGAGTGGGGTTTATAAGAGACAGAGAGAGAACACACCGTTTGTAGGCAAAAAGAGCTTTGCTATTTACCACATACACACACCGAAACATCACACTAAAACATCAGACACAGCCCAGGACAGCACAAACACCTTGCTTCTCCCCCTGGCTCTCCAGACACCATGGATCACTGCCCAGTGAGGCTAGCCATGGGCTGTTTGCGGCTAGGAGTTGCAAGGGTCAGCTGGGGTACCTGGCGGGGAACACAAGTGGATTTATTCTTTCATCACACTCTTTTACACTGCTGTTTCCCAATTTGCTTGTGGAACACCAGCTTGATTCTGATCTGTGAGGTTAATAGGTTCAGAGCAGTAATAATACACATACACGTCGCCAAAAAGCATTTCCCAATTTAAATCCCAAATTTGACCAGAGTATATTTACCACATCTGTATGTTATCTCCGGAGTGACAGACAGCAGACCTGTTTTTTAAGAGAAAGATAGCAAGACGTGATAAAACAGCCCGGTGTTAAAACGGCTCGACCAACAGGCAGCCTCGTGGCTCTTGCCTGTGACCTTCAAATCCAGAGCCCACCATGCCCAGCTGCAGTGGTTGAACACCCCTTGCCACCCTCTTTGGAATGCCTGAGGGCTACAGCCCACCTCCCATTCCAGGGTGAACAAGTGAAAATTAAAGAATTCAAAAAGAAAAAGAAAAAGATCTGCCAGAAGAAGAAAAAAAACTGCAGACTCTCTTGGTGATCAGTCAAGGGCTTTAACATTCTTCCTTGTGAAGAGTGGGGAGATGCCTAGGGGGTGGCCAAATCCCCTGGCAACACGGCAGGCTGCTGGCCTATCGCTTCTCCAACGTGCCTAAGCCAGAACCCTGGCTTTATGCCTTGGACCCCTGAAAATTAGCATATCGCTTGTTGTCATAGAAATTTACTGACACTGGTCTGGTCAATAGAGGAACTCATAAGTCTTTCAGCTGTAACTCATAAGTTTTGCAGCTGTAACTCAAGTTTTACAGCTGTAATGTATAGTTTATTTTATCACTTTCTTCAGGTCTGGTCCCACTCAGCTGGATACTGACAATAACTCTTCTTGAAGGCCATTACTCCCTGCTGTCAAGAGATAACACCATCTAATTGTAGAGGCCTAACAGGTCACATTCCATAAGACAAGCTGAAGTTTGGCCACAGCAAAAGAAAACACAAAGAGGGGTGGAAAAATCCACCTCTCACAGCTACCTCATTCCCTCCCTCAAACTCCTCCTTAAAACTCTCCTTTGCTGTGATGCCTTTAAAAAAAAAGCCAACTGGCAGTGGTTAGGGTGCTGGTATGCTGAGACCATGCTCATCATGCTGTCAAATATTGTCTTGTTGTTCACTTCCACTCCCCTGTCAACCTATCTGTATCCATCTGTTTTCTCTTGTCTTAGTCCATGCCCCACATAGCTTTTCTCTTTTAGTACTCTCTTTATACAACACTTAGTACAATGGGGTCATGGTCCTTGACTGGGGCTCCCAGGTGCTATGATAGTACTTATTAAATATATAAATAAAATAACACAAATATTAAATAATAAATGATGCAGGTCAGAATTTAGGAGGTCTGGGGACAAGAAAGGGAGGATGGCCCTTTCCTAGTATGTCTCTGAGGTGTTTCTGGCTTACTTTGGTGTTTTCAGGCCCTCACTTTGGCTTTGTCTACACTATGGGCTTAGGTCAACTTAAAGCCCTTTAAACTGACCTAAGTTAAGCCCTGTATATGTTTAGAAATTGTTAAGTTGACTTAAGCAATTGCCTAAGTCAACTTAATAACTCCTGCCCTGTAAGTTGACTTCACAGGGCAGGGCCTGCCCCCTTCCCCGCCCCTGGGTGTGATGGGCTCCCACTGGATCCAGCATGGGGGCCCAATCGTGCTCCTGCCCTCTGGCAAGGAGCTGAGGGCTGGATCCAGATCCAAGCCCCTCTCCACTGGTGGAGGGGACTGGCAGCCTGCTCCTGCAGCCTGCAGAGATGGGCTGAAACCTGATGGGGCTCTCACCCCTCTCTGCAGGATGTCGGGGCTAGAAGCTGGCTCCAAGCCCATCTGGCTTGAGCAGCGTGCTCTGCAGAACAAGCAGCTTCGATCCTGGGCAGTTTCACCGAGTCTGGTCAATGCCGGCTCCCCACGCGCCTGGCTGCTTGCAAGTGGCCAGGGGAGATGCTGGTTCCCCCTGCTCCTGGCCACTTGCAAGCGGCCAGAGGAGATGCCAGCTCCCTGCACTCCTGGCTGCAGAGAGGGGCTTGGAGCCAGGTAGGGCTCCTAGTCCCTCCCTGGCCCCATCACCTGTGGAGGTGGGCTGGGGGTGGTGCCATCACACTCCCAGCCCCTCTTCACAGGCAGGGGCGCTAGCGAAGAGGGGCTAGGAGCCCGATCTTGCTCCCACCCCCTTTCCTCGGGTAGCGGGGGCTTGGAGCTGGCTCCTGTGGCCTGAGACCAAATTCACCCCCGAGTCACTTGTCACAGTGGGCAGGAGTCAACAGGCTAGGGCAAGATTTTTCCCTAATTAAGCTTGGTTAAGTCAACTTAGGCCTCCAGTGTAGACATACCCAGTGGTTCCTAGTTTAAACAAAACCAATATGAACAGAGAAGTGTCGCTTTTCCCATATCCCAGTGTATTGATTTATGGTTATGCTTTGCTCTTTGAGTCTCCTGATTTTAAATAATTACAATGACAATATAAATTTCTGCCTGAGCCCTGCACAGTCTTCTGTAAAACACAAGCAGTTTATGTTATTGCATATAGTTTTCATTGCTGAGCTCCCTCTAGTGGTCTATGATTTAAATTTTATCTGTTTGGTACTGGTGAGCACAGAGCTGAGGGGGAAAAGAGATCAGTCCATACTGACTAACCAGAGTGAGGAACTACAAATACCAGAAGCTCTCAGAAGAGCCACTGAAGGACCCCAGGATGTTCCAATAAATTAAATATTTCATAAATATCTGTACTTTGCAAATAATTAGAGCTTTAAATCTCCAGAAATAACAATTTTTTTTAGAAGTAACTGATTTGCTTCTTCTATGAGCTGTTATTTTCCTTTTGGTGTGTGTCAATTTTTACCTCACAACAAGACACAGGGAGAGGAGGAAGGACCCAGACCTTTAACCCTGTTTTGCAGTGGATTTAAGAAGAACAAATTGCAAAGGCAGGAATTAACCAATGGAAAACCTCCTGAAAACTGAATTGAAGACCTCTGTTCTGAAGGCATTTGGGAGGTCAGGAGGAGGATATATTAGCCGAGGGCAGAGCTATGAAACTGACAGCGGGCGAGTATTTGTCAAAATCAATCACAAGACTCAGGTTAATGCTGACAGATCTCTACTTGATAATGTTGCTGCATGTTCACTGCACAGTGTGCTTAATTGTCTGGAGATGTTTATTGATGATTGTAAATTGTGTGTTTTCCAGCTTAAGACATATTTTTCCTGTTAAGAACTGAAATCTTTTAAAGCATGGCTTAGACAGCAGGCTCAGTTAATGTGTGTTTGCAATGCTGTTGTAAAGCAACTTGACATTCCTTGATAATACAAGGTGCAAAAGAATATTAATTGCTTCATTAAAAAAAAACAGAGCAGAGAAATTGCCTGTGTGTTTAGGGCTTGGAGTAATCATCTGTTACTGTGCCAAGAGCCATCCCTGAAATGGCTATTCCCACATTAGGCTGGGGAACATGAGCTTTTCAGCAGCAGAGCTTTCTTTGGTTTCTTTTACTGGGGGAAGGGTTTTAGCTCACACAAATGCCAGTTCTTCTGTTATCTGCAGAGTATTGAGCATCTGCTGTGTTCCCTGGTGCTATGGCAACATAACTCTAGGAAATGTGTTCCCATGGGCTTCTATACCTCTCATGCTCCTCCCTCCTCCTTAAGAAGGAGGTTTTGCTTGGTGCAATGGAAACTGAAATGACTCAATGCTGATGGTATCAGGAATCCTTGAATGGCTGTGGGATAAGGAAGGACTGCTTACTAAGCCCCACCACCATCCACCCTGATCCTATTCACACACACTGGTTCACATGGCACTGGGAGTTAGAAGTGTGCTGAGGTGCTAATGGACCACACTCCTGGCTCCTCTAATTTTTCTACCCTCTGAATGTTTGTTACTGTTATGTTGTATCATTATTTAAATTGTGTGATATGAAAAAAGAGGAGGTTAGCACTCAGACTGATAAAGGTGAGAGAGACACTGGCCTTTTCAACGCACATATGGTTAAAGCAATGGCACTTTAGCATTTTAGAGTAGGATGCCTAGTGCCCTGCATGTATGACCCTTCTTATGTTTTCATAAAAATCTAAATTAACAAATAAATAATTGTTTAGTATTAAGCCAAACCTACAAAAAAAATTTGAACTAACTTCTCCAGCTCCAGTTAATGGGTGACTTTGGGAACTCTAAGGCTATGTCTACATCACACTGCTTAGTTCGGACTTTCTTAGTCTGAACTAAGCAGTTCCCGTTTATTTCGAACTAGCCGTGGCTTTTTAGTTTGAAAGTTCAAACTAGCTGTACTGACTAGTTCAAATTAAAAAGTTAGTTTGAAATAGTCAGCGTGGCTAGCCCAAACTAAACTAAAGAAGTTCGAACTAAGCCATTAGTTTGAGTCTGTATTGTGCTAATTCAAACTTAAAGTTTAAACTAAGCACTTAGTCTGGACTAACCATTCAAACTGATTAGTTCAGACTAAGCTTTGCATAGTTCAAACTAAGAAATTTCTAAGTTCCAACTAAGCAAAACCTAGTGTAGACCTGGACTAAATTATTCTGGACTAAGCAGCTAGTGTAGACAGCCTAGGAGTCTTGTGGCACTTTTCAAGACTAACAAATTTATTTATCACACAAGCTTTTATGGGAGAAATCCCTGATAAAGTGGGATTCGCTCACGAAAGCTTTTGCAATAAATAAATTTGTTAGTCTTTAAAAGTGCCACAAGACTCCTTGTTTATTTTGCTGAACTAGCCGGGGGTCAGCAACCCAAAAGATAAGAGCCATTTTTTAAAATTCTGTCAATAAAGTGCTTTGAGAGTCGCAATGGGGGCATGGGGGAGGATGGAGGGAGCTGGGCCGGGGTGCCTGCTACAGTGACAAACATGCAGAGGGTATTAAAAATTAAGAGGATCCAGGAGTGTGGTCCATTAGCACCTCAGCACACTTCTAACTCTCAGTACCATGCGAACCAGTGTGTGAATAGGATCAGGATGGATTGAGGTGAGGGAGACTGGAGCCTGTAAGCAGGTGTGAGCCCCCTGCAGGGTCCCCTGTTGATGGGTGCCCTGGGGCCAGGAGGGGGCTGCCTGTAAGGTTGACTGGTGGTGGTTGGGGAGAGCAGAGCCCAGAGCCACAAAGAGGTAGTCAAAGAGCTGCCCATGGCTTCGAAGCCACAGGTTGCAGACCCCTGAAATAGACTAACATGGCTACTCCTTTAAAAATCAAAATGTGATATTAGTGGTTTGAGACCATCTTTAGTCAGAAAAATACTCTCCAGTTGAGAAATAGGAATTTAGGAGGAAATGTGGGCTTCTGAAATACAGATGCACAAATGAGCTGAAGGAGATCCAGCCTAGGGGCAACTGCTTTACCACTCTCTGCTGACTGATTTTTAATAGAATTGGTTTAGACCCCTGTGGCACCTGCTTTCAGGTAAGAAATATATGTGCTGCATTAGTGAAGTCTGCTTTAGGAAAATAGAAAGGTTATCTCAGCAAAGACAAGAGAAAGAAATCAGTTTAATTGTGCATATTTGGATTTTTGTTTCTATCATAGTTAGATTTTTACAGTTGGGAAAGTTTTGCTGAGTTAGAACATTTTAGCTAGGAGTCTGAGAGGGCTAAGTCATCAAATACTAATTGTTTAGGCTTGCCCAATAGTTCTGCATGTGCTTGTGATAATTAAATCACGACTCGGCTAATTGGTGTAAAAACCTTGATTAACTTACAACCCAGTAAGCATTTAAAATGTCTTTAAAAGATCATTGAAATATAACAGGAAAAAATGTCTCCAGGCTTTATCTGCTTTATTCTTCATCTTCCTTTTTAGGAAAGGATGAATTCTTCTGCAACCGTAACAACTTAAACAAGAAATCCAAACTTATATTGCATTCCTGTATTCCTCACTAATATCTGAATCTGCAGCTTGTTCCCATGCCATACAGGGGTTCCTGCACCTACATGGTGCTCACTGACTTCAGTAAGGCAATCACAATTACTAACAGGATTGGAGCCTAAAAGTCTAGTACTGTTTACAGCCCTTACTGAAGGAAAGTGTTCATTGACTTTAAAGGGGATTTTTCTGAGTGAGGACTGTATGCTTGGGTACATAGTCCACTTGTTGTAAAAAGTCTTTCCATGTTGTTATTAAGGATGGCCCAATCCATAGGTCTAGAGCTCATGAGACTTAGGTTTAAGTCTCAGTATTGCTACCAACTTGTCTGTGCATAATAAGCAAGTCACTTTGTTTCTCAGTTCCCAATCTGTAAAATATGAGCAGTAGAGCCTTACCTCCCAGGAGTGCTGTGAAGCTAAAGGTAGTGAGGCATTTGGTTAGTCAGAGACATGAGTACCTAAGATAAACAATCCCTTTCTGAAGCTTGCTAAAATAGAATAAAAAGTAATATGAAAGTGTTCAGAGAATTCTATTTCTGAATCCAGAAATCAGGAATGCATCTAGCAGAAAGGTAATGTTACCTTACAGAAGAAAATGTGGGAGCTGCAGTCTTAGGTCAGTGGGATTTTTAGAGCAAAAAGCTTTGATTTTCCAGAACATTGTGTTAGTTCTCCTGTTATTCAATAAAAGCAGAACAGAAGATTCAGCCATGAATTTGTAGTTCAGTATATGTGAAACTGATAAATCCTTTTTATTTTGTTCTAAAACACACAATTAAAATGGATGGGAAGAGTAATGCTGTCACTTTGAAGATCAAGCTGTTCAGCAGCACACTAGCTTAATGAATGGGATTGATCTCATATGTGCCTGCTCCTTAGTCACAACAATGTAAGGATTTACTTCTTCCTTTCAAGTAGCAAGGGGCTTGTGCTTTTGATGTTGAAGGTTTTGGGCTTACCCCGCTGGTAGCTCTTGTGTATATATGAGTGAGGATAGAGATTTACTATGTATAGATGCTATGAATATTTACAGGGGCAAGTTGTATATTGTGTTGTACTGTTTTGACCTTGCAAGAAAAGTGATTATAATAAAAAGAAACCAATCAAACAAATCTACCTTTGCTGGGGCAGAAGCCTTGATTATTTACTGCTACATTTTATTATTAAGGATGAATAGATTCATAGACTTATAAACAAAAAATATTTTCCAATACACCTACTGCAGATGCATCATTTAGCTCAAGGGGTTTTTGCCTCATTGAAATTCTTGTTTCTGGACAGGCTAGAAAGATGTTTGAAGGAGAAATGGCCAGTTTGGAGGCTATCCAGAAAACTAACACTCTGAGAGTGCCCCTGCCCATCAAAGTGATTGACCTGCCAGGAGAGGGTGCAATGTTTGTTATGGAGTACCTACAAATAAAGAACCTCAGCAAGTATGTCTAACTGTATACTTTCTTTATTACTATGATTTTGAGAGTCTTTGATCATGCTTTTGTAACATAGGTGAATAGACATTTTCAAAGATTCTTGCTGTCTTCAGTCAATGATATCATTCGTGCTGTCTGATACATGTGCAAAAATAAAAAGTAAAAGTGAAATGCAAATCAGTGATCAAGTTTTTAGGTCACATTCTCTTTTGGCAATATGTGGTCTATACCTGACTGTTGACATCTGTCAGGGCAGCTCTGCTGCTTGGTAGCAGCCAGTGTGATGTATCTGTGTATTTCTCAGATAGTGAACTTGTCTCTGAAAGATGCTGTTTGCCTACTGTAGAGTTAACCTATTCCACTCCTTTCTGTTTCTTCTAATTTTGGTATTGCCTCTTGCTTTATAGAGTTGTATCTTCATGTCTGTGATCTTTTATTCTCTTTTTTTTAAGAAATACTGCTTAAATGCACACTTAAAGAGTGTTTTCCTATGATTTTATTTCTCTGATATTACAGATACTCTGCAAAGCTTGGACAGCAGGTAGCAGATCTTCATCTTCACAACCAGAAGATGGGAGAGAAATTAAAAAAGGAGGGAAACACTGTTGGTAGAGTATGGAGTTAATGAACTAGTGCAACACTGTAGTACTTGCATCTGGGTGTGACAAGTAGCATTATAGGTCTGACTAGTGGAGAAAACCAGTTTAAAGGACCATTCGCTGCTGAAATACCAACTTTGTATAAATATAAATATCTTTTGATATTTAAAACATGAAACTGAAGTAATTTGTAACTCTTTAACTTTCCTCTACTTTGCTAAATAAAAGCCTTCTGATAACAATAAAAAGATTGTTATTGGTTTTAGGTTTTGTGATTAAAAACCAAAACAAAACAAAAGTTTTGGGTCAGATTTACCTTTTAAAATTTCTTTAAAACTTTAATCATCATGCACTATAAAAATATAATTCTCTGATGATTTGTAATCAATAAATTAAAATATAACTGATTAGACGTGTCTATGGGTCAGGGAAAGTAGTTTTAAAGTGTAATAATATTTAATAATAATATACAGAAATTCATATGTACTTACACCAGGGATATTTTACAACTCAGACGTTCAGGAAAATACATAGCACTTTTTATTGAAATAATAAAGGAATGTATCCTTAGCTTAATAAACAGAGTAGTTATTTCTATTTACTATCACTACTCTTCTTGAAGGCAAAGTTGATTCAGTAGGCCTTGATCCAGCTTCCTCTTAAAGCAACGGGAGTCTTTGCAGTGACTTGGTCTACAGTTTGACCCAACTGCCACTGAACAAGATGTGAAGCAAAGCAAGGTCATTTGCTATTTCAGGGTTATTGGGTTATCTGCATCTAGTTGTGTATGCTTGTTTTCCATTGACTTCAAGGTGGACAGAACATACCCTATAGGTGTATGCCTGTTACCAAGTAATTACAGTATTTGTGAGTAAAGGGTAGATGGTTGATATGTCATAAAATAATTTACAGTATGAGAAATTAAGGTCAAAAGTTCCATTTAGGAAGCAGTGGGGTAAAATGGTTAGAACAGGGTGACTGCAGATCAGGAGACCTGGATTCTTTTCCTGATTCTGCCGCTGACTTGCTCTGGGGCATTCTCCAAGTCTCTGAACATAACTGTATCTCAGTTCCTCTGTCTGAAAAATAGCCCAGGATTATTACCCCCATCTTTAAACAGGTCTGTCACATTTCAGAGAAAAAGCTGCATATAAATGCACAGAATGATTACTATTAGTGTTCTAAAGCATTTAGTTTACCTGTTGTCTAATATTTAACAAAAGTTTAATTACTACCTCTTCCCAAGATTTTCTGCCTCATCATGTCAAAACTGGATTCATAAACCTGTTGCTCTTGCTAAGTTCAGGACAGGAGGCAAGAAAAGCTTGTTTGCCCTCTGGACATGATTGGTCTTTTTGTTTGTTAGGTAAAGGTGTAGGACATTCTGAATCGCAATATGTGAATAAGTTTGGCTTCCATACAGTCACATGCTGTGGCTTTATACAGCAGGTAAGTCCTAGCTTTGTGAAAGTTATGACATGTTACAATCAAATACAATTTATATATTCAGTGGCTTGTTTGATTGTCAGTATCACCAGTTTTGTTCACACTATTCCATTTTCATCTTAAAAGTTTTTAAAGTATAAACCAAATAGTTTTTTCCCCTCCAGCTTGGGATAACAACATGTTTGTCACAGGCCTTTTGCATTCTTGGGTGGACAAGATTTTGTTCCTATTTAAAAAATGTAAAAGAGTTCTGAAAGACAAAAATGCTATTAATTACAAAACCCTGTCTTATTCACTGAGCACTGTCTAGTCTGTGCAATGAGTGAGGTAGGAGTCCTATGGAAAAAATAGTATACAATCATGTATGCAAAATTCTCATATATATGCATGAGGAAGCAGAATTAAAGTTGCATGGGATTTCTTGCATTTGGCATTTCTCAAGTTTCATTTGAAAGTCCTAACGTTTTTGAATGCTGAATTTTGCAACTTTCATAATGCTCTTTTAAATACTTTATTTGTATGTCGGTGTCTACATATAAAAAACTAGAATAATTCACCCACTTCTGAGGTGAAACCTGACAGCCCACAGTAAGCTGACACAGCGGCTCTGGACAGGAAGTGAAGACTATCATTCAGTTCTTCTTCGAGCACTGCTCACATCATTCAGTTACAGGTGTGTATGTGCCACAGTGCACAATCATCTGGAAAGTCTTTTAGCCCTAGCCTGTCAGCTCAGGGTCAGTGGCCAATGCCCTCTCTGTGCTGCAACTGCGACTATATATATGACCCTGACCCTGACCACCCTCTGTTCCTACTTTCCACCTTCAGTGATGGTACTGGAAAAGCCTGCCCTTGCTGCTTAGCAAGTGCCTGTCTTATTTGTGAAAAAATCAAATATCCTCAGTTTCCCCTCATGCTGGGATTCAAGCTCTGTGTGACTTATTGCATGGCCTTTCCAATCGATGATCCTCACAAGAAGTGCCTCCTATGCCTAGGTGAGTCACACCTGGCAGAAAAATGCTCCGTGTGCAAGTCCTTCAAAAGGAGGACATGCAAGGACAGGGAGTGAAGGCTGCGCAATATTGTGCATGAATGGGCTTTGCAGCTGGCGCCGGATGTGAAGTCGGCACTGGAACCTGCCAGGCACTGCTCTCGGGCTAACAAAAAGCTGCGATGGGCCCAGCACTATCTCAGGGCCATGCAATCTCACCTCTGGCAACCCAGCTCCAAGCGAAGGGAAAGGAGTGCCTCCCGGTGCCATCGACTTCGGAGACCTTTGATGCGGCAAAGGTGCTACTCCAGCTGCTGGCTCCCATGCCTCAGAGACCAACCTGGTCAAAAGGCAAACAGGCCCTCTTGTCCAAGGAGTGACTGTCCCCTGCAAACGGACTGGCATCGGCACGTCTTTGCCAACAGGAACCTCCCTGGCACTGGAAAACGGCACCAAACCCCAATCCAAGCACAGTGCTGGAGGAAAGACTGCTCTTCCCCTGATTCCTCATGTGAGCCATTGGTACCATGCTTGCAAGGATCCAGACAGGTGTGATCTACCTCAGCTTCCTCCGCTTCTTCCCACGATGAGCCCTGGCACCACGGATCTCCATCAACTCAAGCACTGACGCTGGTGGTTGAAAAGCCTGTGGGAAAATGTCACTGCAAGCGCCCTCCAACTCTTCCATGCTGGGAGGACTCATCCCCTGTTTTTTTTTGGTGTAGATGCTTTCACCACCAACCCCATCACCTCTCACTCCTATGGCTCCAGTAAGGTCCTGGAGCCAGCCCGGGAGTAACTGGTGCAGCACTGATGGCCCCAGAAAGGAGAGAGGCTGCTCCCAAACGCACCATGATTCAGCACTGCATTCACTCTGAGAGTGGTCCAGCAGATGGATGGACTGGCCGAGCGACGACAATACCACCTTCTCACAGCCCTCAGTGCTACCATTGACCAGGACTCCCTGCTCTTCAGAGGATTTGGATGAGGAACCCAACCCCAGCACCCGACGTAGCAGATCCTGGGTTCCCTTGTCATCTTCCCCAGATGAAGTGACCTACCAATGTCCCCCAGCATACAGGGATGACCCCCATGCCCAGCAAGATTGCTGAGGCCAATGGCAGCAAATTTGACCTTGGACCTTGGAATCGTCAAAGAGGAGTGTAATTCCCTCTTCGACGTGGAAGACGCTGCCCCACCAGCTAAGGCTTCAGTTCGCCTGAATGAAGGGGTGTACAGTATTGCGAGGGCATGATGGTAAACCCCATCCTTGATTCCTCCTGTATCCAAGGCAGCTGACTGGAGATACCATGTTCCCTCTGATAAATTTGCTTTTCTTTTCCACCATTCCACCCCAGGTTCCCTGATAGTGGACACCGTTAATCAAAGGGAGAGACAAGGCCAAGCAGGCTCCAGTCCCAAAAACAAAGAGACTAAAAAACTGGACCACTTTGGCAGGAAGGTCTACTTCATCCCAGCCCTACAACTGTGCATAGCAAACCATCATGCCCTCATGGGGAGATATGTATTCAGTTTCTGGAAATCTATGAAGTATTTCTGTGACATAGTCCCCAGGGAACACCTCCGGGACTATGAGACAATGGTAGAGGAGGGCATGCTGGCCTCCTGTGATGTTCTGATGACATCATGGGACACATTGGACACTGCGTCCCGCAATATAGTTTCTGCAGCGGCAATGTGCTGATCAGCCTGGCTGCAAGGCTCTGGCCTTTCGCATCAAATGCACCTAACAGTTCAGGACCTCCCCTTTGAAGGCCCTGCACTTTTTGCTGAGTCCACAGACTCCAAATTACATGGGATGAGGGGCTTGAGGCCACCCTAAAGTCCCTGAGCATGTGCATTCAGGGAATCAAGTGTTTTTCAGACCCCAGCAAGCACAGCAACAAACCCCAACAGCTGCAGCAACATCAGCCACAAGGGTCACGCCTGAGGTCCTATCAATATTCTCAGCATCAGTATGCAGGCCCTGACAGGGAGAAAACCTGGCCAGCTCAAAGTCCCAGCCCGCACAAACCACCTGACAGGGAAATGGCGTCTCCCATACAGCTGGCCAGAAACAGAGTTTTTGATGGTCAGTTAGAGGGCTGCCGTACCCTCATCCAACCCCTGGTCTTCAGCAGTCATCTGGCTCCCTTTCTACACCACTGGGCCAACATCATGACAAACAGTTGCATGCTTGACAGTATCCAAGGGGTACCGCATACAATTCAAATCCATACCCCGAGACAGAAAACCACCCCCTCTCTCCATCTTCAGGAGCCCAGAGCTCAGTTTGTTACTACAAAGGTAATGTGAAAAGCTGTTCTCCCTGGGGGCAATAGAAAGGGTTCAAAGGAGACACTGGGGAAGAGGGTTCTATTCCCGATACTTCCTGGTCCCCAAGCCAAATGGTGACCTGAGGCCTATCTTAGACCTCAGGGCTTTAAACAGACACTTAAGGAAAATAAAATTCTGCATGGTTTCCTTATCACAGATCATCCCAGCTCTAGACCAAGGGGACTGGTTTGCGGCCCTCAATCTACAAGCTGCTTACTTCCACATAGCGATGAGACCCCACCATAGGAGATTTCTCAGATTCCTGGTGGGGGGGGGGAACACTTCCAATTTATGTCCCTCCCCTTTGGACTGTCCCTAGCCTCCAGGGCCTTCACAAAATGCATGGTGGTGGTGGCAGTGCACCTGTGAAGGAGCCCCTACCTCAACGATTGGATAATAAAAGGGAGGTCAAAATACCAATTTCAGCACAGTGTCAGAGTTACTAAAAAGCTGTGCGAGTATCTGGGGATGTGTGTAAACTGGGAAAAATCAAAACTCTCTCCACCCCGGAGGATAGAGTTCATAGGTTCTCTCTTAGACTCAATTAACGGAAGAGCATCCCTTCCCCCATCAAGGTTTCAGTCCATTTGCACCAACATTTCAGAGCTCCAGAATGCTCTAATCACCATGACAATAAGGTGCCTCCAGCTCCTGGGCCACATTGTGGCCTCTGCCTCCACGATAAGAACAGCCCGCCTGAGAATGAGGCCTTTTCAGCTCTGGCTTGCTATGACACTCCTTCCACGGAGACATCCTCTGAACAAGGTACTGTTGCTCCCCTGTACTGTCCTGGAAACACAGGAAATCTGGAAGGACCCGCTCTTTGCCATGGGGGCGTTCCCTTTGAGGCATCAAACCCTACAGTAACCCTGATCACTGATGCATCGGACTTGGAATCAAGAGCCCACATCTTGGGAGGACTATCGACCAAAGGGAATCGGTCCTCCAGAGATGGACTCCTACACATAAATGTGAAGGAGCTCAGAGCCATCTGTCTGGCTTGCAGGACCTTTCTGGACTTGATAAAAGGAAAAACAGTCCAGGTGCTGATGAACAACACAGCAGCCATGTTTTACACAAATTGCCAGGGGGTTGCTCGCTCTCTGTGCGGAGGCTACCAACCTCTGGGAATTGGCCCTGAGGCACAACTTTACCCCAGTAGTGGTCCACCTTCCAGGGGCGGACAACAGCCCAGCAGATTCACTGAACAGAACCTTCCTGTCCCTTACGAGTGGTCTCTACACAGACATGGTGTCCCACATAACCAGTCAGCGGGGCATACCCCAGATGGGCCCCTTGGCAACACGTCAGAATTGGAAGTGTTGCGGCTTTTGCTCTCTCAGGGGTCGGGAGAAGGGCTCACTCATGGATGCCTTTCTAATTTCATGGGGAGGCCAGCTAATATATGCACTTCCACCAATTCCATTGATATACAGAGTCCTCCTGAAAATATAAAGAGATGGAGCAGAAATGATATTGATAGCTCTGGACTGGCTCAGACAACACAGGTCCCATAGCATTGAGTACCAATCGATAGACACTCCATTCCACCTTCCCTTCAGGGTGGACCAGCTGACAAAGGACTTGGGCTGGTTACGACACCTGAACCCAAGAATACTGCATCTAACAGCTTGGAGGCTGCATGGTTGAATGAATCTGAGAAACTCTGCTCAGAAAGAGTCAAAAGGGTACTGATAGGCAGTAAGAGACCCTCCACTAGAGCCGCCTATTCCACTAAGTGGAGACGTTTCTCCCTGTGGTCCAAAGGGAAAGGGATCATACCAGAGTCAGCTCCCATTCATTCAATACTCAACTACTTTTTGGACCTCAAAGATAGGGGCTTATCGACCACCTCTCTCGGGGTTCATCTAGCAGCTATCTCAGCTCCTCATGATAAAGTGGGAGGGGTATCAGTCTTCTCTCACCCTACCTCTGCCAGATTCCTGAAGGATATGGAGACGATCTACCCGCATCCCAGAGACCCTACTCCACAATGGTACCTAAATGTGGTGCTCCACTGCTTAACGGAGCCACCTTACTAACCCTTAGACTCATGTACAGTGCTAGTCCTCTCGTGGAAGGTGATGTTTTTGGTGGCCATAACCTCAGCAAGACGGGTCTCAGAACTGAGGGCCCTTTCCTCGGAGCCTCTGTACACAAGGTTCTTCACTGATAAGGTGCTACTGTGCCCGCACCCATCTCTTCTTCCGAAGCTGGCCTCCCCATTCCACCTGAACCAGAACATTTGTCTCCCAGTGTTTTTCCAGACCCTCAGGTCACAGAGAAACAGAGGAAATGGCACACCCTGGATGTCAGAAGTGCGCTCCTGACACACATTGAGTGCACACGTTCATTCAGCAAGACTTGTCAACTCTTTGTCGCAATTGCGGAGCTAAAAAGAGGACAACCAGTGACTGCCCAGTGCATCTCCAAATGGATAGTGAACTGTAGTAAAGACCATTACAGAAGGTCAGGTACACCCCTCCCAGAGAGAGTCAGGGCATGCTCAGCGAGAGCCCAGGCTTCTTCAAAGGCCTTCCTTGCTCAGGTCCTGATTCAAGAGATCCGCAGAACTGCTACGTGGTCATCGGTGCATACTTTCATGATGCACTCCGCTATCATCCAACAGGCAAGAGAGGATGCCGTGTTGGGCAGAGCTGTACTCAATGTGGGTAAGCTGTAATTCTGTCCATCCTTCTGGGTATGGCTAGCAGTCACCTGTGAATGATGTGAACAGCGCTCGAAGAAGAACATTGAGTTACTGATGTAACCATCCCTCTTCAAGATGAGCTGCTCACATACATTCAGATCCCTCCCTTCATCCCTGCTACTTGAAATAGTAGGTGAAAAGAAGGGACTGAGAGGGGTCAGGGTCATATATATGGCTGCAGTCGCAGCATGAAGGCAGCCTTGGCCGCTGACTCAGAGCTGACAGGCTAGGGCTAAAAGACTTTCTGGAGAACCATGCCTTGTGGCATGTACACACCTGTAACTGAATGTATGTGAGCAGCCCATTTCCAAGAAGGAGGGTTACATCGGTAACCCACCATTTAATTTTATGGAAATATCAACTAAATATCACTAAGAATACTTTACAATGGGTTTTCCTCTTCAAGTGGTCATGATTATCTGAATCTTAGTATCTTATTTTCTAGGTGAATGAATGGCAAAGTGATTGGCCTACTTTCTTTATACGTCACCGACTCCAAGCTCAGATGGATTTGATTGAGAAAGATTATGGAGACAGAGAGGCAAGAGAACTGTGGTCCCAGCTTAAGGTGGGTAAATAAATACATAAATGTGTCCGATAGAGACAAAAGGTCCAGGTACTTATAAAATATACAAGATCAATATTACAGTGGAATTTTAAACATTTCTTTATGGCAAACTTTATATGGCTTTAGTAAACAATGCTAATTTTCTTAAGGTCCAGATGTTAGTGTTAATTTAAAAAGGTGTATGTTATTGTACTAGCCTTTTAAAATGGGTGCAGAAAGTAGCATTGAATCCTGGCATTAATAGGTACATCTTAGAGCCCCACCTAGTGTTGACCAAACTGTACCTTATTGCTAAAAGCTAGAGCCTCTGTGAATGAATATAAATTAATTTTTATAGGTTGGGCATTTATAGAGTGACTATGCTTTTATTCTTGGCACTTATTGTAGGATTAGATTGTTGTCCAGTGGCTGGAATAAGGTTAAGACCAGGTCAGGATTCCTGTGCTCTAGTCACATCTCTGCCACTGTCACTTTCACTCCATTTGTGCGTCCATGGTTTTATAGTGTTATAGGTAGGGATATGATAATTCCCCAAGTTCATAGGAGTTGAAAGTTTTGTGGCTTTAGTACAATGGATAGTTCCACGTGTGAATTGTTAAATTAATCTAAAATACACTGTATATGTCTGTGGAATTCTGCACTTAATGAAAATAGCTGCATAGTAAATGGACTCAAAATAATGTTAAAAAGTTTCAGTTGTATGGAAGACTTATTTTGATGTCACGCAATGAGAGGAAATGCTGTCTCTTCCTGTCCTGTGACCCCTGGTAGCATTAAGTTGTAGCACAGGAAGGGAAAGCAGAGATAACAGGGAGTATAATCAGGTGACGAATACTGTTTTGAGGCTAAAGCGGGAAGTTTATAGATCATTGTTTCATAATGGCACCTCACTGAGCACAAGAAACTCAGTATTTTGTTTTTGTAAGTTTGTTTACATCTTAGAACTGTTCCAATGAAAGGAAATTGTTCTTTATTTCTTGTGATGACCTCTATTGTCCATGCCTGGAAGCAAATCTGACAATAGCAAATGTGGGTACTACTGAATGTGCTCTGCCTGAAGTGAATCAGAATTATTCTTGTTGATTAATGCTTTTGATCTGCTTCTGCATCCTATGAATTTCCAAAGGGATAGCTGTGTTAGTCTCGTCCAGCAAAAAAAGCAAGAAGTCGTGTGGCACTTAAAGACTAACAGATTAATTTTTCGCATGAGCTTTCATGGGAGAAAATCCCACTTCGTCAGATGCTTCGAAGATGGGTGAACTTCTGCATCCTATGGACTGCAATCTGAATAGGGCTTCATAGTGGCTGAGAGGAGACAGTGACTTTTATTTATTCAGTCATATATCTGTATTACGTTTTAGATTTTTTTTTTTTGCTCAAGTTATAGCATGTACTTGTTTGTTCATATCTTTTACAGTTAATTATTCCTGAGATGTTCAACAATGTGGAGATTTACCCTGCTCTTCTTCATGGGGATCTGTGGGCAGGAAATGTTGCCGAGGACGATTTTGGCCCAATTGTCTTTGACCCTGCTTCCTTCTACGGCCATTCTGAATTTGACTTAGCGATTGCTGGGATGTTTGGTGGCTTTTCCAGCCCTTTCTTCTCTGCCTACCACAGTAAAATTCCTAAAGCTCCAGGTTTTGAGAAACGAAACAAGTTGTACCAGCTCTTTAATTATATAAACCACTGGAACCATTTTGGAACAGAGTACAGGGGATCTACCCTAAACGTAATGAGAAAGCTCTTAAAATAACCATTTAATGGGCGTTCCTCAAACAGAAGCTATAACATCCTTTTACTAATTCACATTGCCTGCTTGTTGATAGCAAAACAAGCTAGGAAAAGTGAGACATTGATGAGAAACCCACATGGCAGATGTAAAATGCAGAGAGGCCTTTATACACATTTGAGCCCACTGAATGCTTGCAGTGGTTGTCTAATTTCTGCATCATGTACTAGTTTGCTAGCACATAGCCACACTGCTGAGTTGGGAGATTGTATATAGTCTGTTATTCCAGTAAAATCTCTTCATGTTTGAAAAGCAGTCTGATGGACAGCCTAATCTCATTCTGCACTGGATAACCCACTTTTCCCCAATTTTTCATTGCTTCTTGTCTTTTCTGTCCCTGCTGCTGTCCTGTAAGGATCTTGGGGTTATGATATTGGAAATAATCACTAATTTATCACCTTTTTCTTTATTCTTCTCCCTTCTTTACCTGCCTGCTAAAGAGTCTGACCCAATATTCATTGAAGTCAGTGGAAGACTTTTTTAGTCTTTGAAGGTAGTTGAACTGTGTCTTAATATATCTATTTAGTGCATAATATGTGTTAGCATTTTTTACATTTATTTTAAATGAAAATTTTTGTTCTAAACATTTTGCTGACTGCCTACAGAAAAAAATTGTCAGACTGATATGCTGTCAGAAGATGGATCATCATTACATGAAATAAAAAGATATTTTCTTTAAAACTACCTTTTGAGAACATCCTCCCTCCCCCATATAATAGACCTAGCTGTTTGGGAAGAAAACAGCAATGTCAGGTACTATGGTGATTGGTACTCAATACCTATATGCTATATAGCATTAATCTTCATACCCCTAGCCTATTCCATCCATACTGATTTATTCAAGGCACACTGTCAAAATGGTGAGGTCCAAAATATTATTGTTTTTATATTTGTTTGCAGAATCCCTATAATTGTTCATGACAGGGCTACCTACTCCAGCCTTTTTAGCACCACAAACAAGCTGGATCTTTTCAGATTTATAAGCATAGGAGTGTTATTTATTAGTCCCATTCAACAGTTCCTCGGTATAGCCTTGTGCAGTAACATATATGTGAACATAAACTTCCTCCTTCACCCACGTTCCTCATTCTGTATTTTCCAGTCCCTACCGATCTCTTTTCCTTGTATGCCCTTCTGCTCCTTCAGCAATTTCCTGCTAATAGGTTGATTGTTCTCAGTAGCTTGGCTACCCTCCACCTTATTAAGCTGTTGAACAACCATCTTCCAATTAAGTCTGATCCAAGGGGACTAGCTAGTGATCAGAGAGCTGTGTCAATGTTAGGCTCCAAACTTGTCAAATTGTTGACTAGTTTTTCTTCTATAGCAAATTCTCCTTGTTCTCTTTGTTTATCCTTGCAAAACAAAATAGATGTAATAGTAGCAGCCCTGAATTGTGAGCAACCGTACAATAACAAATAAAATTACAATTTTAATGGACTAAAAGAAGTGGTAGTTACAATCCAACAAACATGTGAATAAGAATATGTAGATAGAAGGCCTGGTGCCCACGATTGTAGGCTTCCAAAGATTTATAATATAATGACCAATGAGTAAAATGGAGTTAAAATGATCAAATATGCCTTGCCAGTTTTCTGTTAGTGTTAGCACTGCTATAATGAATTGCAGTTTGAAAAGCACCATCCTTCCAATGAAATAAATCACACCAGCTACAGAAACAATATAGGTTTTATCTATTTCTATATGTTTTTCATTCCTTATTGTGTGGACTTTTTTTTCATTGTTTGAAAACTGTAGTGGCAGAATAGAAAGGTCAGATCAAAGCCCATAATTCTTTTTCATTTAGTTAAAATGGGACTAAATTATCACAGTAATTAAAATGATTATGCTTGATATTGTGATTGAAATGGCAAAGTGGAGTAATCTCATTTATGTTATAAGTAAATTAATAGTTTAGTTGTTAGTTGCGGAATTCAGGTCTGAGATAACAAAGTCCATGGCGGCTAATCTGCGTTACATAAAATGTGAACTAAAATACATGTAGTACTGTGTAAAATGTGAAATTGATATGTGCACATCAAATAAAATCTGGATACCTGCACTACGTTAATGTGATCCTGATGTTTCCGTATCTTGTGATTGCAGCTTTTTTTGTGGTTGTGAAATTTAAAGTAATGATGAGACTGTTTACACTGTGCAGGCTTATTTGGGAAGGGGTGGAATTAGTGGTTACTGAGATTCATCCTAACCTCAGGAGACGTGGCAGGAAGGAGCAAGTCGAAGATCAAGTGCTGGGGTCTGGGAGGGAACAGAGCAGTGGATGGGACTAATGTCCTGGAATAGGAGCTGAGAAGTGGCTGGGAGGGGGGTGGGGGTCAGCTGTTGGTCCTGGAATTAAATGAGGTGGAAAGTTTCAGGGGATAGATTATAGCCAGCAGAAAGGAAATGTTGGTAACTTATGCGATCACTATCATAGAGTAGCAGCTATTTTAGTATCTCCACAGTGATTCCCTCCCTTCCCCTGACATAGAATGATTGTTTGAAAACAGTTCCATCATTTCCAGAACTGACTATGATTTGGCTCAGGGTTGGGCATGGTCCTGTTCCAGGCTAAAACAAACTGCATGTTTCTGAATGGACTAAATATCCATGCAGACAACACCCAACTGCTCATGAAACAGTGAGGCTCATAGATATAGTAATCTGGTTGTCTGCTAGTCCTGCTGCTTCAGTGTGAGCTCATCGGTGTCAGTCCTTTGAGTTGAGGACAATGTCCATCAGGCTTGGTGGGTCTTCAGATGTCTGAGGACCCCAATTCAGGATGCATGTTCTTAGGTGTGGGAGTGCTGCTTACAGCCTATAACTTCTGTCTGAGACAAACTCAGTGCAGCTCTTACTGGCATGAGCAGAGTTCTGTATTACAGAGCTGCTGTCTTGGGACCAGAGACATGTTGGTGTGAATTCTGAATACTCTAAGGCTATGTCCACACATACATGGTTAAATTGAGTTAAGTTCAATTGATCTAATTGACTTGGTATAAAATAATTAAATTGGTTTAAGTTAAATCGATTTAACAGGTCCCCCCTAGGAAACCAAATTGAACTAGTACGTCCATGGGCAGGACTTGCTAGTTTGATTTAGGAGAGGGGCACCATGGGAGGTGTGGCACGTTGGCCCCCAAGAAGGACCATGCCCCATATAGAAAAAGGACAGCACCCTGAGAAGAAGGGCAAAAGTGTTAAATTGAAACAACAGTTACATCGATATAACACGTCCACACAGCATTATTGATGTAACAGTTTTGATTTAACTGTCATTTTGATGTAAAATGAGGTTTTATTATATCAAAATGACTTTCCTTATAGAAAAATGATATATAAGGAAACATAGTGTGGACCCACCCTTCTTTAAATTGAAGGAATCAGCATTCTTTCGATTTAAAGACTGTGTGGACATACCGTAATACTCTGAATGGATAGCAAACAGCTCACACATAGAGAGTGCTTGACAGGGAAGCTCTGCTGGCTGCTCTGGTGGCTGGCTACAGCTGGCAGACACTAGGCTCTGGCTGGGGCGTAAAGCATTAGTCGGCACTCCTTAGCTCAGTCCCCAGAACTGTGAGAAATTGTCAAAGTCTGTCACAGAAGGATTGTGACTGACACATCCGCTCTCTAGACTAGCACTCAGCGTGGAAAGGCTGAACAAGAAAGATGCAAACTTGCCACAGGGCCAGTGTCTAGGAACACTTGTGTTACAACGCCTGCTTTGACAATGACCTCCTCCGGGCCCTTTGACGTGACATGCTGGGCCAAATTTTTCAAAAGGGTTGCGCACGTTCGTGCCTCTTGTGCAGCACCCGGCTTTGACATCCCTCAGTCCTGGTTTGCCCGGCCGGCTGCAGAGGCGTGGATGTGGGGCATTGCTGGGAACAGGGCCTATGGCGCCAAGTGGCCCCCCACCCCTAGCAAATGCTGGGTGAAGGGGGTCAGAGGGGCGAGCAGGGCTGACACCTGCTTGGCACCCAGAGCTGGCATGAGGGGGCTACAGAGGTGATGGGGGGAAGTGGTGTGCTCCGGCCTGGCAGGCCTGGCTCTGAAGGCAGCTGAGGTGAGGGGCAGGAGGTCCCCACCCCCACCCCTGCTGCTTGCCCCGCCCCCGCAGGGAGAGGGAGGGCGCGCTCGCGTTCAGGCACCCGAGCCGTCCGCCGGGGAGTTCTGTCCCGCTCGGCGCGCCGTAGCTGGGAGGTTGGTCACGAGGGCGGCGGGCGCGGCGGGCAGCGGAGCGGCGGTTGCCACGGTAATGCGGCGGCGCGCGGGGCTGGAGGCCCGGCGCCTGGCTCCGGCTGCTGCAGCGCCGCGGGGCGGCCCCGGGGGGCGGGAATTTGGGCCGCGGCAGGAGGGGCCCTGAGGTGAGGGGGGAGGGGCCGTGGCCTGCGGCCGCGTGAGCGCCGCTCCGGCTGTCGGAGGGGGGAGGGGCGGCTCCTCTTGCACCCCTCGCTCCCCGGTGTGGGGCCCGGGGTCTGTGGGGGGGCCCCTGCTGCAGGCAGCAGCGTGTGAGAGGTGGGTGGTGGCCCCTCCTGCTTCCCCTCGCCCTGCCCAGGCTTACCAGGTGCCAAAGCGGGGGGAGACGAAAAGGAGGATGTGGGAGGACACACACACATCCGGGTCCCCTTCATCCACCCCAGCTGCTGCCCCCCCCAGACGCCTGCCCCTGTCACCCCAGCTGCTGCCCCCCCCCAACACCTGCCCCTGTCACCCCAGCTGCTGCCCCCCAAACGCCTGCCTCCGCCATCACTGCAGCTGCTGTCCCCCAAACGCCTGCCCCATCACTGCGCCTACTGCCCTCAAATGCTTGCCCCCCCCACCCCCACTACTGCCTCCAGTGCCTGCCTGCCCGCCCTACTGCCACCCCCTGAAAGCCTACATCTGCATTCCGACTACTACCCGCCAAACACCTGTCCTCCAGACCCAAACCCTCCCAGTCTAGGTTTCCTCAACCAGAGGGGGCAGGGTCAGGAAAGGGTCTGTAGCTGGGAATCACAGCCACTCTGGGGTCAGAAGCTATGTGTGGCGCCAGCCCCAGCAAGAAAGAGAGGGGCATGTGCTGCTGAGGCCAGTAGGGGCAGGACCTCCCCGGGTACCAGGAAAGGAGGGGAGGGGTGGCCAGGCTTGATCCTGACTGCCACAGCCCCCTCTGAGCCAGTGTATTACACCGGTAGGGGAACGCACCAGGCGTCGTGTGAGCTTCTAGTTTTAGAGTGTCTGGCCGCAGTGCTTACCCCAGCATTCACAGCATGAGGCAAAAAGCCTGACGAAATCAAAAGCTTTACAAGTGTCTGCCAGACGGAGGCTGTCAGGGCAAAACGGAGGACTTGTCCTCCTTTAGCTGGACGCCTGGTAACCCTAACCCTGCCTGCTATGGGATTGGAGTTGGGTGTTTAATGACATTGTAAATGGTTGTTTCTTTGCGCTTATGTTCCCAGGGAAGAATTGGCTGCTGGTTTTGGAAATGACTTTGAATGAGATGAACGGGGATGGTGCTGAACGAGGAGAAGGCGGGCAGCAGGAGCCAGATGTCATTGCTAGGGGAAATATACTGGAGAGTTTCACAGAGAGTGAAGAAATTAGAGGGTTAATTAACAACCTGAGAGGAGTGTATGGGGATTTGGGAACACGAGAGATGGCAACTGAAAAGTTCATAGGTAAGATTTCTTGGTTTGAGGATGTATAGCCTACAGTCATGGTTCCCAACATGTGGCCCATGAGTGCTTTCAGAGTGGCCCACTGCTTGCCTCCTGCTGACTGGAAAGGAGCTGCAGCCTAAGAACCTAGGTGGAGTGCGTTTCTGTGGGGCTGAAAGAGCAGTGCGGGCTCTTTGTTACAGCCAAGAGGATGGGATATTAGTGCTCCCCTCTTCCTGGTTGTAGCATGGAGCACAGCAAAGCACTTCACCTGGGTCTGAATGCTCTGGGGTCCCTGCTAGGGGCAGAGGGAGAGGAACACTGATCTGTCCATTTGGCTGCAGAAGAGGGCCATTGCATAGGAACCAGGTGGAGCACATGGAGCTAGAGGAGATGTACAGTTTCCCTGCAGCAGCCAGCGAAAAGAGAGATCAATGAGGCAGCCTCCCCCTCAGGCTCCTTCCATCTGACTGCAGTGGCAGCGGGGGCCTGCTGCCAGAGACTAGTGGTCCTTCAGGGGTTGTAAAAATAATATCTGTGATCTTCAAGCCAAAAGGGTTGGCTACCAGTGACATACAAGGAGTGCCTTTTTATGCTGATTATAACAACATGTTAAGACGGAGGTAAACAAATCTTTTTAGACCAAATCTTAACAATTATTCAGAGGAAGGTTAGTTTTATTATTTATTCACTTTACATTCAGGTAGACTTATCAAGGTGAT